>CAUYRH010078988.1:0-81660 GCA_963574655.1 Perodicticus potto
GGTACCTCAGTATGACTAAGGTACCTGAAAGCTTGCTTTGCCAGAAAAAAGGAAACTGATGGTATAGAAGATCAGAAATAGTTGATAAATAGGAAAACGATTTGAAGTGTTCTTTCTCAATTTTAAAAATAACTTTCTCAAACGTATTAGCAAAAAAAGAACAAGTGATCCCATCTCAGGGTAGGTAACGGACCTGAAGAGAAACTTCTCTGAAGAAGACAGGCACACGGCCTACAGACACATGAAAAAATCTCTTACTTTCTATCATACTTAAAAGGAACTTTATTTCTCTAGTAGTACAGGCTGCACATTCTGTACCCCAAGTTCCCAGAAGTGTTACAGATTTTAGAATATTTGCATAAACACAATAAAATATCTTGAGGATGGGATCCAAGTCTAAACACAAAATTTATTTATTTATTTATTTTTTGGCCGGGGCTGGGTTTGAACCCACAACCTCCAGTATGTGGGTGGGACCGGCACCCTACTCCTTTGAGCCACAGGCACCACCCAACAAAATTTATTAATGCTTCATGAACAACTTATGCACAAAGCCTGAATGCAACTTGATATAATGTTTTTAAGTACTGCATTTTGCATGAAACCAAGATGTGTGTTTTCAATGAAACCTGTCACATGAAGTCAGATGTGGAATTTTCCACCTTGTGCTGTCATCTCCACATGTAAGACAAATAACATTTTGAAGCATTTTGGGTTACAAGTTTGGAGATTCAGGATGCTCCTCTTGTATACATGCTCCTCCAGGAGCAGAGGGGAGGGGCTGGCCAGTGCCTGCTGGTGGTGCTGAGAGGTAAAGCAAACTAAGGACTCAAAGATAGGGCCTTGGTGGCCCTGTTTTTTAATTGGAAGTATAGAATTGTAAAAGATTTTAGTTTTAAAAAGTGAAGAAAATAGATCACTTTTGGATGAGACTGTGTATTAAGGAATATTAGAGTCCATGGAATCCCAGCACATTGGGAGGCCAACCTAAGGCAAAAAGATCACCTGAAGCCTGGTCCTATATCTACAAAAATTCTAAAGGCATTAGCCCATCATGGCGATATGCAACTATAGTCCTAGCTACTTAGAGGCCCAGGCAGGTGAATTACTTGAGTCTAGGAATTAAAGAGACTGCAGCAACTGTGATGGTAGCACTGTACTTTATCTTGGGTGACAGAGTCATACCTAGTCTCAAAAACAAACAAACAAACAAAAAACAATAGAGTTCAATGCAAGGGGAGAAACAGGATGATAGAAAAGCCATAAGACTTGACTCATACCTGTAATCCAAGCACTGTGGGAGGCTTGAACCCAGGAGCTCTAGACAAGCCTAGGTAACATGAGAACAAAAAAATAAGAATAAAATAAAAAGAAAGAAAGAAAAATAAAAATAATGACCCGGGTGTGGTGATACTTCCCTAAAGTTCCAGCTATTCAAGAGGCTGCAGTAAGAAAATAACATGAGCCCTCATCTTAGAGGCTGCAATGAGCTATGATCATGGCATTATACTGAGAGTCAGAGCAAGACCCTGGCTCAAATAAAAGAAAGTTGAAAACATAAATAAATAAAATTCAAAATAGAAAATAAAAAGAAATGAAAAGCTGCAATAAATAGGCAAAAGTTATGTTTTTATTATAGAGAAGTCTTAAACTGTGGGGGTTTGTTTTGTTTTGTTTTGTTTTTGAGTTTGTTAGG
This sequence comes from Perodicticus potto, assembly GCA_963574655.1. Lineage (NCBI taxonomy): Eukaryota > Metazoa > Chordata > Mammalia > Primates > Lorisidae > Perodicticus > Perodicticus potto. Next base: position 1,697 of record CAUYRH010078988.1, read on the forward strand.
GAAAGTCCCTATTATAGTTGTGTCTCACTCCTGGGAGATGTGCCCTATATCTTTACATGTGCCCATTAGGTGGGACCACACCAATTCCATTCCCCTCTCCCCTTGTTTTCCTCCCCCCTCAGTTCAATTGGAGTTAAGTTGACTTTTTGTCTTGTGGGGGCATGTGTTAGTTGGTCTACCAGCTTCATATTACTGTTGAATCCATTAGATAGTTGCTTTTCCATTCTTATGATACTTTACTAAAACGAAGTTTTCTAACTCTATCTAGGTTAATACAAAAGATGTAAAGTCTCCATATTTTATGGCTGAGTAGTATTCCATAGTATACCTATACCACGGTTTATTAATCCACTCATGAGTTCATGGGCACTGGGGTAGTTTCCACATTTTGGTGATTGTAAACTGAGCTGCAATAATCGAATGTAGGTGTCTTTATGATAAGGTGCTGTTTTTTCTTCTGGGTAGATGCCTAGTAGTGGGATTCTGGGATCAAATGGGAGGGATAATTTGAGTTCTTTGAGGACTCTCCCTACTTCTTTCCAAAGAGGCTGTATTAGTTTGCAATCTCACCATCAGTGTAAAGGTGTTCACTTCTCTCCACATCTACACCAGCATTTGCATTTGGGACTTTGTTATGTAAGCTGTTCTGACTGGGGTTAGGTAATATCTAAAAATGATTTTGATTTTCATTTCTGTCATGATTAAGGATTAGGAGCATTTTTTTTTTTCATGTTTATTAGCCATTCATTTGTTTTCTTCGGAGAAGGTTGTGTTCATGACTCTTGCCCAGTGATAAACAAGACTGTTTGGCATTTTATGTTGTTTAATCTGAATTCCCTGTGGATTCTAATTATCAACCCTTTGTCAGATTAGTAACCTTACCTTCAAATATCTTTTTCCATTCTGAAGGTTCTCTATTTGCTTTATTTTTTTAAAATAAACAAATTAACTTTATTAAGTTGTTCTTTCAGTCCTTACATTGATTTGTTTAAAAAAATATCAATCTGAAATACATTATTGAAAGTGAGTACACACAATAAATAGAAAATAGGGATGCATACTGTTGGAGACATATCAACAAACTCATCTTCATCTGTTGCCTACTGATTGTAGACAATTTGACACAAAAGTAGCATTATTGAAAGAGCAGCCAAAGTACCTGGAAGAAGGCTGCAAACTACTAGAAATCAGTAGCTATGCTGCACTACTTACCAAAAGCAAAAACAAAATTCACTGTTTATCTGGGAGCTAACCTCATGATGGCACTGAATTATCTACTATCACCTGTAAGAGCAATTTAAAAATAACTAAAGTGCCAGGGAACCTTCATTAACAGTACTTTTAAATCAAAGTTTTTACTTTAAATATATGATTATTGAAAATATCCTAAGCCACAGGAAGGCCAAATAACAATAAGTTACAAATAGTCTGAATTTAATAAGTTAAGCATGATATGGTTAATATAATACATGCTGTGTGAGAACCTCCACTAAACACTTTCATTAAAAGATTTAAATTTAGTTTCAATTTCTGCTCAGAAGAATAATGCCAATATTCTAGCACTGGTGATGACATCCCATTATTTTAAATGCAGAACATGGTAAAGAACATAATTCTCTCAATTACACTTGATTGAAGACAATTCTATGTACAAGTGGGTCCACATGCTATGTGCAAATTTTCAACAGTGAAGGTTTATAATCAAAGCTGAATTTAACAAATGCTTTCTGACTTCTGAAAAGAAATCATGAAAGCACTAAGATCTTAAAAGTAAACAAACTAAAGTTTTAAGTATATGACAACAGATCTTCCTTCCTTTTACGTGTGATGAACTTCATAAAGCATTAACTCCCGAGGTATATTTGTTTCTGGACCATATAGCTTACATGCTCTTCTTTCAAAGGCAGCCACCATCTGCTTTAAACTTCATCAAAAAACAACGTGGCAAGCTGACAGTGTAGAAGTGAGTGAAATTCAAAAGAAATTGAAAAATCCAAGGTACATGTGCTTGGGTAGCTAGGAAGACCTGGGCTAAAACGCCAAATTGTCTCCAAATGCTTGAAAAGTCTCCCATCAGTACAGGATGCCTGTACCAAATGTGGTTTTACCAAGGTTACTACTGATGCATAGCACTCCAACACAGGTGGAAACCCAATTTCTAATTGTGTTTTACAATATCCAGATCTCTTTGATATTATGTCTGATTTTTTGCACCAAGGAACAAAATGCTTGTAATCTTCCATTCCTGATACCACATTATACATTTCCTGCATTGAATATCCTAAAATTCTCCTCTCTGAATATTCTTTCCTTTTGTTAATTAATGGTGCAGCGATTCTGAATAAAGTTCTTGCATATGTCTCCTTAGGCAAAATTGAGGTATGTAGTGGAAGAGTTCTGCTCATCAGTATACCACAGGAAGCCAAATATCTGACTTTCCGCCCAGACCCCTGCGTCGAAGCTGGGGCTCCCGTTGCTGTCACTGACTTAGGACAGCATCCTGAAACCACTCTTCTCAGAGCTCTCTGACCAGTCCGAGCTGCCATGATCCTTTCCTCTATTTGCTTTAATTTTTGTGTCCTTAACTATGCAGAAGTTTTTCCATTTAATTAAGTCACATTTGTTCAATTTTGGTATTATTGTGGATTGCCAATGGAGTCTTTATAAAATCTTTCTCCAGGTCAACATCATCAAGTTTTCCCCTATACTTTCTTCTAGGACTTTTATCATTTCGTGTCTTAGATTTAAACTTTTATCCATTTTGAGTCAATTTTTGTAAGTGGTGTAAGGTGTGAAAAAACAAAGAAAATATAGACCTTTGAAAAAACAAAGTCAATGCCATGGCATTATGGCAGAACCTTCTGCTTTCATGATATTTGTTTTCTAAAATGAGAAACATGAAGAGAACACAGTGATCCCTACTATGATAAGATCATTGGCAAATCGGGGCCTTGTAATTAGCTGATGTAATGTGTGGACAACTGCTGAGAAGACCTAGTCACTGAAGCCAGTAGAAACTGTGCTGTTTGATAGACAGCAAACCATGTTCAGAATGCTTTGGATTTCAGCTCTAAATGGAAACTCCACACCCATATGTAAGTATGTGAAAGTTTTTGCTCTTCTGAAAATCATGTGACCTTAATCAGGACTGCTTTATTCTCCTTCATGTCACCTTTAGGTAGCAGAAATTAGACTTGTATTTGATATCATCAAAATAAGGAAAGAAGGACACACATCTCATGTTCTCATGCATATGATCTCATGGAGCCAGAAATTACAGTGGTGGTTACCAGTAGCTGACAAGAGGAGAGGAGAGGGGGTGAGAAAGAAGTTTGCTGATGAGTACAAAAACGCAGTGGGATAGAAGGAGTAAGTTCTAGTGACTGATGGCACAGAAGGATGATTACAGCTGATAATAGCTTATTCTATATTCTAAAATAGCTAGAAGAGGAGATTTAGAATGATAAGAAATGATGAATGACAGGTGATAGATACTCTTACCCCAATTTGATCATCATGTATTGTATGCAGGTGTCCAAATATCATATGGACCCTATAAATATTATGGCACAAATATTATGTATTAATTAAAAATTAGGTAATCTCAAATGGTATATTTATGTGTATAAAGTGAGTGAAAAGTCATACATGATACAGAAAAAATCTGTGTAAAAACTACAAAGATAGAGACTTTCACTATTGAAATAGTTTTCTAAAACTATATTGTGAAAACTAGTCAGCGTTAATGACATTAAATCCCTCAGTAGTTTTCACTGGGGTAAAAATAAGCTCACCATATCATGAATGGACAATTTTTACTTTATTGAACAGTCGAGAAATGCCGCAAGTTTTCCATTAAAATTCACAGAATATTGGAAGAAACATTTTATTTTTTAGATTAAAAACTGAAAGTCAAATGACATTTATGAACTGTAAGCTCACTACTGAACACTAAATTGGCAATGCTTACCTACCAGGGGAAATATCTGTGAACTGAACATTGGCTAGCAATTGAAAAGAAAACAATCTGTTTGGGCTGTAATGTGAAAACGAAACCAGCAGTTTCTTTTTTCCAAAGCTCAGCTCATTACCTGGCCTTGTGAGGCAGAAAAGTAGATGTAAGTGAATGCTGTGAGACTTGGCACAAAGTGGGACTGTGGAAAGTTGTGTATTATGACAAGAAAATCTGGGAATATTACAGAAATCAAAATGCTCTTAATGGTGCAATAAAAAAATCTACAAAACACCGCAATATAAAAATAAGCTGTCTTACATTAACTGGATGTAATGATGCCAAATGTGGAACTCTGACAGCCTAGGTGGATATAAAAAACATAAAAATAAAAAGATAATTCATTGGAAAGGTAGTAATTTTAACTCGAAGCAAATACATGAACCTTATCTTCAGTGTGAAAAATTACAGGTTGATTGATTGTTTTTGAGAAGAACCTTTGCATCCTCTTGTGCTTGAGTTAAGGGATGTGTGGGGTGTGGTGTGTGTGTGTGTACATGTGTGTGTTTGTGAGACAGACAGAGATATTAGTTCTATGAAAGCAAACTGTAGAATAACAGACAGGTGAGGTTAAAAAAATAAAAGAGTAAAAGAGTGAAAAAGTACATGTGGTAATCCAGCGTCTCATCAAAACAGTAATTTATCTGTGTGGAGTTAAGCCTATATTATTCTGCCTATAATATTTAATAGACTTTTCAATTCTTGGGTGACTGTCATGGTCTTGAAAAAGTGTTTACAAGCAAATTGCATGAAGCCCTGAAGTGAGTGCTGGGCCGCCTGCAGCATAAGGCTCCTGGGCCAATCACTGTTTATAACTGCGGAGATGATAACACGTTTGCCAGGAGCCCAGGCAGCAGTGTAAATGGCAGGTGATCTCTGGAATGTCAATCCTTGTCCTGGCTGACTTACTCTGACACTCGTCAGATGACAGGGAGTGCCATCATGTTTGACTCCGTCTATCTGAATTGGAACACAAGCACAGCACAGCTAGATCAAGTCTAGGCTTTGTCTGATCAAAGAAAAAAACTGAAATAAATAAATTAAATAAATCAGGATTTAAATGGTAAATATGGCAGGTAAGTTATTTTATTCACTGAAACAGAAAGAGGTACACAGTTTGAGGAGCAATAGCAAAAAATGTTCCTAATTTATGGTTAAGTATATTCATTTATTATTATGGTAAGATGAAATATTCTTTTTATTATTTTTTTTGCAGTTTTTGGCCAGGGCTGGGTTTGAACCTACCATCTCCAGCATATGGGGCTGGCCCCCCACTGAGCCACAGGCGCTGCCCTATTCTTTAAAAAATAAAACAAAAGAGTCTGGGCACAGTGGCTCATACCTCTAACCCTTAGGAGGCCAAGGTGGAAGAATCACTTGAAGCCAGGAGTTTGAAACCAGCCTAGGCAACATAGTCAGACCCCATCTCTGTCAAATAAAGAAAAAAAAAACAAAAAAAACTAAGACTGGAGGGAAAAATAGTCATAATCACTGAGGCAGAGTTTCTTAAAGGAAGTTTGTAGTTCCCAAATTAAAAAGGAAACAATAATTTTTGTCATTATATTTCAAATAAATTTTGTCATTAAAAAAACTTTGTCATTACTATTTAATGTGAGGAATTTCCTTTCCTGATTTCATAATGCACCTGAAAGAAATACTTCATTTAGAATTGCCAGAAAAAAAATGACATTTTGAAAATAGATACTGGACATACATGAAATTTGTCTATGATAATTCTAGTAATCTGGGTTAAATAAATGTCCATTTGCCTAGCCACGTGTTTATAATAATCAAAATGTAGGATGAAATTTTAATCTGCTTCTAACATCCCTTAGTACAATAAAGCAATTTTTAGGAACGGTACAAAATACATTCTCAAAGTAATTTTTCTTGGCTAAGTTTTCATTCATTGTTAAGAATGAATACCAAAGTATCCCTACCCTCACAGCAAAGATTGAAAATTAGGTGAAAAGACAAAAAGTATATACAAAAGATTGCTAATTGAATTTCATCATACAGAGATTTCCAATATGAAGGAAATACATAAGGTGAAATGGAGTAGTTGATGGATCTTCAGTTTTCAGTTTAGAATGAGTGTCAAGAAATGCTTCCTGAGAAAGCTGCAAGTATTTGAGGCTGAAGGATGAGGAAACAATTCTAGGACACTCCAATGAAAGTTTGTTGCAGAAATAGAAGAGAATTCAAGTCCAAAGATGGAAGTGAGCAAAATTTTGTCCCAAAGTAGGAATTTTGCAGACCTAGAATAAAATGAGCAAGGAGCTAAATGGCTGGTTTCCAGATAAGGACAAGGACATAGGAAAGTGGCAGATAATTTCAAGATTTTCAGCAGGGAGTAACATGATCTAATTTATACTCCAGCATTCTTATATATAGCACAAATCTACGCAAATTGCAAAACCCAATATATAATTAATGATTTATCACATAGTGATCACCTGTGTAAACCCCATCCAAAAATAGAACATTAGTATTACCCCCAGAAAATTTCATGTCTCCTCTCCAATTGCAAGCTTTATAACTCCAGTGGCAGATCATATGCCAACTTTTATTGTAAATACTTTCTTGATTTTTACTTACAACTTTAACACCTAAGAATATATCCCTAAATATTATATTTCAATTTGCATGTTAAAACAAAACCATTTACTATCTATCTATTCTTTTGCATCTAGATTCCTTTATTCCATATGGTGGTTGTGGAATCGATTGATTATTTTGTTGTCTTTGGCTTTTTTTTGTTCATATTCATTGTTCTATTTGTACAGGGACAGAGAGAATCAATGTAGAGCTATAGTCCTTGTGATTGTCTGCCTGTTCGGATTGGTTCTTATTGCCAGGACACTGACATTATAGGTCCCAACTCAAGATAAGGGCCAATTACCAAGCCCTCTACTTTAACTGACTCTGGATTCTTTCCCCAATTCTGACAAAGCAGTATACACCTTACAGACCACCCCTTCCGGAATGAATGAAAGCCCACAGGAATAGCCCGACCTCCATCTTTAGAAAGATGTTGGCCAGTTTTTTTACTGTCTCATTGGCTTTCTCAGTCCTCACCTCCTTGCACACACACACACACACATGTGCATCTGGGGATATGTGAGGATCTGTGTGTGTGCACATATATCTGTCTGTGTAGACAGCAGCACTAACTGTCCGCTTCCGTAGGATGAAGTTCAAATTACTAAATTCTTATTACAATAAGTGCAGTCTCCTAATCTGTCTTTTAAAAAGATTACTGACTGCTTTTATGAGAATGGATTTAGGCAGTCATATTCAAGACAGGATGCAAATTAGATCGATATTCCTGTTGTCTGTGCAACAGATGAAGGTGTCTTGATGGGTATGGTGTCTGTGAAAAGAGAATTTATTTTCCTCTTAGATAGAAATCTCAGGACTGTGTAATTGTTATGCTATGTAGTATATAGAAAATAAAGGAGAAAAGCAGATTGATACCCAAGGAGAAAATTATGCCCAGGATCCACTATTTTTATCTCATTATTGCTAGCTAGCCTAGTAAAATGAGATTTTCTTATTTGGTGTGATTAACATTTGATTTAAAAATATTACCTAAGATCTTAGACTTTGGTGATATATTTATAAGATGCTGCATGTGTTAAAACAAATAAAATATCAAATACCACAAATATAATAACTGGATAAAAATGTAATCTTTTATTTTTTAAATCTTGGCCATTAAAATCATATCAACTATATACAAATATATTGCAGGCTGTGTGTGGCATATGAAACTGTGATGTCTAATAGTGTAGGAAAGCTAAAATCCAATCAAATCTGCATCCAGTTAGAGGATTTCCTCAAGAAAACCCATCTGGCTCAAAACAAATGTCATCTTTGACTGATAAACCAATGTCTAATGAATTTCTGTGCTGAGTGAGTCATTGAATTCAACAGCCATTTGCTCTAGTTGAAATGAGGTACCTAAAAGTTCATTGTTGATGATGGAAATAAGACTTTTCAAAACCAGGAAATAGAAAAAGTACAGCCGTATAGGAGACATTTTTGTGAATAATACATTTTTAAAAACTGGATTCTGAATGTCTTTAAGAAAGTCAATATGTTAAAGATTAAAATCAAAAGTAGTTAAGTGTTAAGAAAACAATAAAATGATCTAATGTAAGAAAGCAATAGAAAGTTAAGAGAATAGTTAGATTTGACTGAAATTATTCAGAGGTTTATAGAATAACATTGTCAAATAATTTTTAATGATTAATTACTAATAAAAATAAGTGATTATTTTTATGCATGGAATTTAAATATAGAATGAATGATAAACCAGGTGATTATAGCAGCACTGTTCTATATAGCATATAGCCTTTAGTACTTATTATGCCTCACTTGGGGCTTCCCTCAAAAAAGTCAGAATTATAAGGAGAAAGAAATCAAACAGGAAGTATGAAGTGCACTTTGCTATTATATGTTAACATTTAAAATTACAGTGACATCTAAAAGAGGAAGCAACATTTGTTGAGTTATTTTTTTAGGATGTTTTATATCACATAGAATTTGAAAATATTGGTGGACTTTGGAAGCTCCACTAGAACTATTTCATAATTTTGGTAGCTGTCTTTCAGAAATCATAAGAGCGTGATGACACATTCTTCTATGTGTGTTTGGAAGGAGTTAGTAGAGAATGTAGTGGCCATATGTCCTGGATATAGAGGACTGCACCATTTTCAAATAATGTATTTTTAAGTGGTTCTAAATCAAGATTTTGTTTTGTTTTTATTTTGTTTTGTTTTTCTTTGGCTCAATAACTGTCACACAGGTAGTACGTATACACATGATTAATAGGAGCTCACTAGATAGCCCTTCTCAGGAATTAGGAGTGGAAGGCATATCCCATGGGGAATGTGTAACAAAATAAGAGGGAACTGGCAGTGTAAAAGCAGCTCCCAGTGAGCTGATGTACTGTGGCTACTTTTCCTTCTTCCTAAAACATTTCCCCTCATATATCTCCATATCCATTCAGTTAAAACACGGGACTCAATGTTTGATTCAGGAAATGTTATCACCTTCAGTCTATCTTGTGTGTATGTATGTGTGTGTGTGTGTGTGCGCACACGCGTGTGTGTAGGAGGAGAGAAAGTGTGAGAGAACGGAAAGGTCAAAATGTGGGTATAAGTTTTCATCTGTTAATTATTGTTGTTGGTCAATGAAGCACCTTTGTAGTGTTAAGTTTATTTAGCTTTCTGTATTGTAACAAAAAACTACCTTTCCCCCCAAAAAAGTTCTCACTGGTAATATTCTATAATCTATCCACTCACTCATTTAATATTGAGTCCTTAAAATACATCACAATCTATTATAGAAATTATGATACAATAGGTGAAGTGATTTTTGTTAGGGAAATGTAATTCTTCATATCATAGAGACCTTTCTAAAGATAGGCATGTTTTTTGTTTTTTTCCTTTTTCTTTCCCCCTGAAAATCTGTAGCCAACCTGAAATAATTATAAAATGCCTCTTTAATATCTTTTTCTATCAGCCACTACCTACCTTTCCTCTAATACTTCATTTCCATTGCCACCCTTCAATATCACTTGTTAGATTTGAAAATAGAGTCATGAGGATTGGTTAGTATTGTAGAAAATATCATTCAGGGTTTGAAACAAGGTAGATGGAAAATTGACGGTTGAGAAACATATTGGCTGGGAAGCAGGAGTAGACTCAAAATTTCGAAAGAGCACATTAGAAATAAACTATTCCAGAAAATCTTGTCTAGGGAATTAACAAAAAAAGGTGAGACTGCAGGTTACATAGTCATGAGCTCAGGTGGGAAAGGATGTAAGGAAATATTTAATGCAGGCGTAAGGCTTTGCAAAGTTACAATTCAAATGAATTTTGGTACCCAAAGCTCCTTTAAGAAGTAAAAGGTAACAATATTTACCTTTCCATAATTGTAAATAAATAAACCTAGAGAATTATAGAATATAGAGAGGCATGAATGCAGAAACATTTATTTGGTATCGAAATTCAGTCAAAATGGATCAGACCATGATGGTGACGTATTGCCAACGGGAAACAAACATGTTACCAAATAGGTCATTTAGTATGATGCCTTTTCTATAAAGAAAAACTGCATATTTTGTATACATGTACTCATTTTCATATTCCATAGATATCTGTAGACGACCTGGTATGTGCTGGGAACTTATCTACATGCTGGGGAAAGTGGTAAGCAAAGAGAAGAAAGATCCTTCCTTCCACAGAGCTCTTTCTTGTGGCAGGAAAAATACAATGAAAACGGACATTTGATACCCATTGACAGTTGCCCTTCCTCAATAGTTGGTTCATCTCCATTTGGAAAGATTTCTGGAACCTCTCTGATCTCGACTATATTAAGTGACTCTGGTTAGTCTCTTTTGAACTCCAAGAGCTCCTGAAACCTATACTAACTTCTTCGTACCCTGTATTTTAAATAGTTTCTAGTCTGATTATCTCATTTAACTTGTAAGTCACTTGAAAAGCAGCTCTAGTCCTTTTCACAACTGTCTATATCCCCAAGGCCATCCCATATAATACATTTAATAATCTTTGAATGATTGAATAACAAGTTGTAGTAAAATATGTCACCTGTTTCTGAGAAATTTTTATACAATGAGTAGAAAAAAAACAGTCTATAGATGGTAAATTAGAATAAACTGATGCCAATATGATGAAACAAGTATTTTTATTTATCCCATATAAATTTTGACTGAATAACCTTGTACTCCATCCCGATACCCACCTCACATCTTATACTTCCACTTTTGTAATACTGTAACAGTTCCAACTTGTCAGTGTATTTGATAGGCCACATATAATAATCCCTCATATCACAGCGGGTATAATTGGGCCAGTGTAGGGTCTGCATGCTTGGTGCAGTTGGGAATAGCAGGTAACTATCTTTGATTTTCTAAGGATGTTTAAAAGTGTGCTAAACAGAATATTGCCTCTACCCAAAGATGTCTGTGTTTTAGTCTTCATAGTCTATGAATATATTTAATAGAGAATTAAGGTCATGGATGTAATTAAGGTTGCTAATCAGCTGACTTTAAGATAGCTAGATTATCCTGCGGTATTTGGGTGAGCATATATAATCCCAAGAGTGTCTATAAATGGGAGAGTTAGAGGAGGGAGGCCCAGACAGACGACAGGGTGATCCTTTGTCCAACATTGCTGTCTTTGAAGGCGTCCATGAACCAAGCAGTGCAGATGGTTTCTAGAATCTGGAAAAGGTGGGAGTGGATTCTTCCCTGGAGCCTTCAGAAGGAAATGAAGCCTGCCAACACTTTGATTTTAGCCCAGTGAGACCTGAATTGGAATTTTGAACTATAGACCATAAAAAAAATTTTTTGTTACTTTAAGCCACTAAATTAGTGGTAATCCATTTCAGCAATAGAAAGCAAATAAAGAGAGGAGGGAAGGGAAATCATGTTGTACAAAGTCAGAGGGAAAGGCTGTAAAAGATTTAGTAAGAACAATATAAGGAATTTGAAATTTATTCCAAGTGCAGTCAGAAGCTATTGGAGGGCTTTAAACTGGAGAGTTTTAGAAAGTAAACGCCATCTATTCTGTGGAGGATAGATTACAGGCATGACTGGAGGATATCACCTAGAAAAGGTGCACAGACAGAAAAGAGAAGGCAGCCAAGGGAGAAATGAGGCATAGAGATGGAAATATACCGGAAGGGCAAGCCATATGGTACCATTAGTTATTTTTAATGGTGACGTGACAGATGATTTATGTGTTTTTTATTTATTTATTTCTGTTTTATTGAACACATTTTACATGATAATTTTTTAAAAAATAACAATCGATGGCATAACATATGGAGGATAAATCAGCTACAGTAATAAGATGGTTAGTTCATGACAAGCAGAGAAGACAAGAAATGACCCAAGAATGGAGTGGAAACCAGAAAGCACTGGGAGATTTCACTGTGTCTGTTCACCTTCATCTTAGCAGATACAAATAGAAGCTGAGCACTGAGATATTTTTTGTCCTGCACCTGCAAATTCAGGTGAAATGTTTTTTTCTTAATGTGATTTCCGAAGAGCTTTTCTATTTTTATGCGGGTAAATTTATATAAGAAGGGTCTTACTCAAATTACTTAATAATTGCTACTTCGTAAAGCATAATGTATATATCAAACTAATTATATGCATTTTTGAAAAACAAAAATATGAATATAAACAAAAAAAGATTATAATGTCTTAAACATATGCTCAAAGGACATGGTGCTATGTGTCCACTCAATTTTTCCTTTTGTATTTTTTCCTTCTCTCTCTCTCTTTCTCATCCAGTGATTTCTGGGCAATCATTTTAATTATTTCAGTCTCTGATTGGCCATCTGGAAAGTCTAAAGTATTGGATATCTCATTTTTGACCTGGCACTTGTATCATGTAGGAACGGCTTAACATGGACCCGCTAGTGACCAAAGCTCTGTTTATTTATCTTTGTTTTCTTTAACAAAGTAGTAGCCCACTGTCAAAGCCAGCACCTCTGAAAAACCTGATTTCAAAAACAGAAGTCTCTAATTTTGTGGACTGATATCAGAAGGCAAGTATACAGAGGCATTCTCTAGGTGCAGATGGGCAAAATGGTCTTCTTAGGATAGCAGCACAATTCTTCCATAAGTAAGACCACCCCAGGATCTGAATTAGAATGAGTCATTTAATAACACAGTCGCACCTGCTGGTTTAAGGATTGATACTTCCAAAGAAGGAATGGTATAGATTTGTCTAAAAATTGGTTTCCTATTTGGGGCCTCAAAACACCGCTAAAATATGCCTTTTATTTTGTGACAATTGATAGAGAAACAAATAACCACATTCAAATTGTAGTCGATTCAAGATATGAATATAGGCAGATACAGTTCAGCTGACACAGAATGGGAGTATTGCTGCGACACTTTTCACAGCTTGAATACACATAAAATGCTGTGAGAAGGCAGCCTTGCCACATTCTGCATTCTGAGTCAGTGCTGATAGTGCAGCGCCATTTTGTGAGGGAAGAGCTGGCAGGAGGGAGACAGGGCAACGTGAATGAACCAGGTTATATCCACCATCTCCAAAATGCAGCACGTGAAGACACTTCTTACATAGAGGGAATCTTGAAACTCAACATTATAATTAATATCTTCCCCAAAGACATTCATGATTATTTCTTTAGGCCCAAAAACAATAGGGAAAAATGACTTTTCACAAACAGAGCGAATGTGGTTTTGTATTTTCTGCTATTTTCTGTAACCGTGATAAACGTAACGTTCAAATTTCAAAAGGGCACATTCTTCCTTCAGAGACTGTGCTTCTTTTGTGAAGAAACTGAAAAGGAGGTAAATAGTCGAAGCTACAAACAATTCCCAGAAGTTGACCTGCCTGAAACTCTTGAGATGAGCTCCTGCTTCTCTCCCGCCAATGTTTGCTTTGTTTTGTAAAATGAGGACTTGGTCTGCTGCTTAGACGAGAAAAAAGGTTTAGGGCAAGAAGATCTTTGCCTGTTTTTAGGGTTTGTGACTTTTCCTCATAATGGCAGAATTTTCTGCTTATCTTGAACTTCCCCTGGATGTATTCCTGGTATTTACTGTACAAATCTATAAAAGGTATTTTTGAGAAAAAATTTTTAAATTGGGATTTTTATTTGGGTCCCCTAAAAGCAATTACACTGAAAAATTTTCTTATCAAAATAAAAACGTCAGAGAGAAAGCGTTTCAAACTACTGTTAGACACCCAGGTCTTGAGGATCCTCAAAACTCTAGGTTCCTTATCACAATGAGGGGAGCCTCCACTCTGAGGCTCAAGATTTCTGAACCACACCAATTTGGGGATTTCCAAGGAAAGAGTCAAGGTCTGAGGACATATTTTAGGACTCATTTTATAACAAGCAGCTCTATTATGGGTACTTAAAACATAAGTAAAATTCTTTCCTATTTCTGGATCAGAATTGAAGTAATTCCTTGTATTTACAACTAAGAAAATTACTTACTATTTCTCATCCCTATGCTTAAACTCTGAAGAGCATTTGCCGACTTTTAGGTAGCAAAATACTTAAGCACTACCTTCATAATATTTAGGCATGTCCGCATGGACCTGCTATTTGTAACCATTTTATTAATAAAAATCATGGCCCAACCAACCATCTATTTGTCTAATATCCCCTACTTAAGTCTGCAGTAGCAGACCATCACTCTGACTTCCTCCTGAAACATGTTGCCAGTTGCTATCTGTGGTAAACTCTATTATGGTCCACAGAGATGTTCTCTTGATTGGATGAAAAGTTGCATTTGCTCTCATGACTTGGTAACATCCACTGTGGCATGAAATTCTGTCCAAAAGCAAAGGAGCAGAAGTGGTTGTTATCGCCTCTCTACAGAAACTTTAAGAGCCAGCATGTAGCCGATGTGTCCTTTTCCCCTCCTGTCACAACAGGCAACAATGTTCCAGGTAGAGGGTACCCAGCCAGTCTGGGACTGAGGGAAGGAAAGTTGCAGCCAGTTTACAACTCAGCTCTGATGGGCATGAACATCAGTGAAAAATAGAAGTTCATGGTTGTAAACCACGAGGACATCAGAGTTCATTGTACAACAGGTTACCTTAAGCCTTTTTTGGCTGAAACAATGCCCATCTCTCATAATTTATAGACTTTCAGGCCATAAATAAAGTCTTAGAATCACCTGTGCACAAGATATGCAAATTGGAGAAAGCCAATAATTAAATTTCAGTCAGTCTCTGGAATTTTTTATCTTCCCAAAGTGGGGTAAGAGCTCTTACTTTCACTCTCCCATTTTTCTAATCTCTCTCTAGTCAGGAAATTCATCAAAAATTTCAGGCAGATTGGAATGAGAGATGTATTATTTTGAGGGGTCCGTAGACCTAGCCTCTAACAGAAGCTTGAAAGTGTTTCTCTCTGCTATTTTTGCTTTGAAAGGGGAATTTTACAGTGTAATCACCTTTATAGGAGCCAAATAAAAGTATCCATCTCTGGAGAGTCTTCCCCAGATCCTGTGTTGGACTTTGAGGTCTGGCCAGCGTCTATATTTCCTACTGTTTGTTTGTGAACATGAGCGGAGTTTGGTTCCAAATCTTCCAAACTGGTGTTTGCATGTTGCTTATAATGTCGGCCAACTTTGTAGAAGCACTACATACATTTTGGGTTGGGATATAGCTTTAATTTTCTAGACATAGTGAATGTCTATTAATGAGTTTGTAGTTCAGGTTGACTACCTGGGATACCAAGCATGAAGGAAAAAAAAATGCCTTTGTTGTTTTCTTTAGTAATGGTGATATTTGACTGGCAAAGTCCTATTTGCCTTTACCAAGGTGTTTTCTTAGTAGAGGTTAAAGATAAGTCTCTCTAACCATATTACCCCTATAGAATTACTTTCATTAGGCATTTTGGGTTCAATTTCTTGTTTATGTTTGCTTTATTTTAAGACTACAGTGAATCTCTGGAAGGTATAGAAAGGGATATTTTTAAAATCTGAAATGAGGACAGTGATTTCTTAATGGTATCATCCTTCTTTATTACAGCATAATGCTATGACTAAGATAGAAATTGATAATGGATTATTCTTTCAAATCACTTATGACAGAAATATTTGCTGATTAAATGTGTTATTAGCCCATATTTGTCATCTTCGAAATAAAATGTGTAAATGTTCTTATGTACTTATTTTTTACACAGGATTTTAGTATCTGTATAATACAAATATATACTCATGAAAAGATATTACTCTTGTTCAGAAATTGCCTATTTTTGTTTGTAAAATGCATTTGAATATATTACTGCAGTTTTTAAGCATTTTAGTTTTATTGATACACCTTCATTTCATCTTTCTAATTACAGTCAAGGTCACTGTATTTGTCCTATTACTAATATTGTCCTTTTCAAACCCTGATGGAAGTAAAAATGAAGTGGTTATCCAGTTGTCATGGCAGGTGCCATTGTTCTAGCTACTTGGGAGGCTGAGGCAAGAGAATGACATGAGCCCAACACCTTGAAGTTGCTGGGAGCTATGGCACCATGGCACTCTATAAAGGATGACAGAATGAGACTTGGTCTCAAAAAAAAAAAAAAAATATATATATATATATATATATATGAGGTGGTGATTTCCAAGCAGTTTGCTCTTTCCAAGAATAATCATTGCAACATTTCAGAATAAATTTCCCAAATATCCATACTAAATATTGAGTTTGGTATTGAAGTAAACAAGTGCCTTTAAATCTATAGTCATGTTTAAAGACTTGATTCTATAATAAATAACATGTCTTGGGAAAATTGGGAGAAATCTGTTCTTACATTCTGAAGAAGTATGCCAAAGAACAGCATGCTACAAACAGCATTCCAAAACTCTGTCGCTGTCACATCATTCTGTGTCGCTGTATGTGCTGAGGGCTAGGTTTTGGCTGAGGCCCAGTCCGTGTGGATGCTATCGCAAGCTTCCATTCAGGAGCAACAGTGCATATGGGTGTGGGCTGTTCTTTCTGGTAGCACCACCAGACTGACCCACCACAACACGTCAAGGAACCTCCTGTTTGGATGCATCTGTCAGTGGGGAGGTTTCCAGCTGGTCTATTTGCTATACATTGGGATGCTTTCATGTAAACAATGAAAACACTGAGAGAGTCGCCCATGGAGTCTGACTAGCAGCCACAGGCTGACTTTGGCTACTCTACAAGGACGAAACGATGAAGGCAGAAAGAAGAGGAAGAAGGATTGTGAGTAGGTGGGTGGCTAAAAGGGAAACAAAGAAGCAAAGACAATCCAGGCAAAAAGCTTCAAGGAAGGACATAGACGATAACAGTTAAAAGTACGATGGGCACTTTATTCCTGGGACTAAAAAATTGATTAGAAGACAGCAACTGTATGTGAAGCCCAACTACTAGAAATACATCTTGAGTGAGTTCTTTTCAAAGGAAGAATTTGAATTCAGTATATAAAATACACTGTAAGCATGTCACCAAAAAATATTTTAAAATAAACATTGTGTTCTCCTCCAGAGGCCATACTAGTCTAGAGCCATCCCAGCAAAATACAGCATCAACAAACTCCAGAGCTAGACTTTATTTGCACATTACAAAAAATTTAATAACCCTAAAATTCTGCCCAATCAGTTCAGGAAGTTCAAGGTACAATTTCTAACTTTCAAACAAGCCTGGTCTTCCTGAATCTGACATGATGCTTACCATGGCCTCTATGTCTAATCTTAGTCGTATGAGAATCTTAAGGAAGCTACTTGCAGAGAAACCTTAGGCTATTCCTGAAGCGTCCTACGTTTGACTGTTCTCGCATTCCTTCTCCATTGCATTCTCCCATGTATTCCAGCAAGAACCATGTGGAAATGAGGCAATGCCACAGGATAAAATGATGATTCAAATTTTCACCTTTTAGATCTACTTCAGAGTAGTTTCTATGGAACCAAGGTGCCCTTCTAGTAATTAAAAGTGTTAAGAAGTCTTAGATCCGGGCGTATTAATAAAATATTAAATAATATTTAGGTACCACTTCTGGAAACCTCTAATTTAGGACCCATATGTTTAAAATCTCTTTACTCACCTTTATTTTCTCCATCCTCATGACTGTCCACTTAATTTGAAACCATGCTTCACTTTAAAGTTTTGATTGGAGGTTAGCAATTATGAATGAATTCCTGTTGAATTCCTAGTATGACATTACCTCAGACACTACTCATGCATTTCCAGTGGCTTAGTCTTATTGTCAATCACAGGGCCATGCAATAGAGGTAGATCAAAGACAAATATAGGAAAATGAATAGGTACAAGTTCAACAAATCTTATTGTGCATCCAGCAAATGCAAACCATGGGGATAAATATTTAGAAGAACATAGAAATTCCTAGACGTGTTGCATTTACAATTCTGAATATAAGGAAAAGTGTCACCACAAACTCTACTTCATGGAGTTAAAGCTAACCTTAACAGAGGGGTTATATTAACATATAGAACTCAAGAATTCATTAAAACATTGTAAAAGTACAGATGGTAGAGGAACCAATAAAATCTCAAAATCTATAGCTTCTTTTTGTTTTCTTTAGGTATATCAATGTATTCAAAATCTAACTTTCATTCCATGTCATGTTTGAGATTTAGGATTGATAAGGTCTGATAAATGCATTTTGCCATAGTAAGTTACAAAATCCGATTTCCTCATGGACAAAAGTATTGTATCTTAAATTACAGTCACAGAATTCTAAAGCTGAAAGAGATGGTAGAGATCACATGGTTTTATTTTCCCCTGGCCCCCGCATACATCAAAAATAACATGTTTTGTATAAGCCCATATGTTTATATATCACTTTATATAGGAAGGTGTGACCAATAGGAAAAGTTCTATAAGTGGCTAATGTGTTGCAGGTGAAAAAACTTTTGTATTGTTTGTGCCTTTCTGTCCATTGAAGCATTTTTCTAAAATTGTCTTAGGTTTTTGGCACATATTTTATAATTCTAATAATAACCAAAATATGTTAAGTTATAATATGCTTAGGTATTTATAACTACAGTTATTGAAACACAGTCTGGAATCTCAGAAATTATCTAGACATTTAATTTTCAGTGAACTTATGAAAGTTTCTTATCCAGAAAGATTTGAAAAAATGTCTTTTAAAACATATTTAAAGGACTACAAAAATGAGAATTTAGGGCAACGAAAAGTATAAAATATATATAGCAAAGTCAGTTTTAATTTGCTAAGCAAACTTTTCCATTATATGAACATTTAGCTGATTCCTAATTTGGCTCTTTCCACCTTTTTAAATAGTATTAGTTACCATAAGGGATTCTGAAATCCAAAAATTCTGATTTATCTCCTATCTTTTAGTGCAAGAGTTTCATTCCCAAGTACTACTTTCTCTGTGTTCTTTCACTATTTAAATTTTAGGTGCCAAAAATTATATATTGACATTGTGCTAACATGTAAAGCTATATTGTTTCTTCTGTGTCCTACTTATAACCATTCTGCCCTCCCAAAGTGTCATTCTCTCAGTGCTCAGTAAGACACACTTTTGGATGGATGGGAAGTGAAACCATATAGCCCTAGGCAAGGCTAGTTCACAGATATTGCATGAAATCTGTAAGATAGATTTCATAATGGGCTTCCCATGAAACCCCTTCATGGTTACAGAGAAACTCTGGTTGCAGTGAATGCTCAGTTGTATACTGACGCTAATTATAAATAATGATTTCTGACATTGCAAGCTTTGAGGGTCAATGGGCAAGGAGATCTCCAGTTGCTAATTGCCATCATCTTCTGAAGGGAATTAGAAAACAACAACCACAACAAAAACCTATACTGCTCCATTAGTGTATATAATTTCTGCAATACAGAAAACACAGCTCCAAACATAGTTCTCCTTCTTTTTATTTTTTGAACACATAGAAGATGGGATATTTAAGTATCTGAGCCTATTCCAAAAATGCTGCCATTAGGGATGTTAATGTCAAGGATTTATCAAATGTGCTAAGTATAGGTTTGCCTCATAAATGTGTTCTTTGTTTCTCTAAATTATTTATCTAACATTTTCCCACATGTATAGATGTAACTCTAAAAAATATATGCCAATTATTTTAAAAAATTAAAATCATTTGGTATTTATCCTTTGTCACATGTTTTTATTTATTTAATGCAAGGTGGATTATCATATACAACCCTATACAACCATCAGTGAGCCCAGCCTAATAGATACCCCATTCACAGTATGGTCTTCAAGACTTTCTTCTTATAACAACACTTCCCTGGCCTCTGCTAAAATTTTGTATATTTAATTTTAGCTCTTTGTCTTCATTCAGTCTTCTGTACTTGGAATAGCTTGAGAAAGATGATAGAATTATCAACTTACCCAGTAGAAAGGGCATCTTCTCTGTGAGACATTTACTTGTTACATCCTTCACACTACTTTGCTCCAATAGTAATTTGTAGCCTCTCTATTATTGCAGTGATTGTGGTGGATAACTTGTCTCTGAACATGCTAGTAAATTTCATGTCTTGGTCTTTTTCAACTTTGCAGTACCCCTGTAAAGGCAGGATATTTTAGGAGCTCAATTATGTCAGGATACACATTTTGTCAAAACAATAAGGTACATACAGTAAGAAGTAGAAATTAATCAATATATTTTGATTCAATATAAAGCACTATTAGAAGGATACAGAGTGAGAAAGTGTTGTGTTTGGAGTAGAATTTTTAGTTTATTTTGTAAAATAATAAACTTTTTGCCCTTGTTTTCTTGCTATTGAGTTGTTTGAGTTCCTTATATGTTCTTGGATCTTAACCCCTTATCAGATGTATAATTTACAAACATTTTTCCATTGTGTGGGCTGTGCCTCCATACCATTGATTATATTCTTTGCTATGAAGAAGCTTTTTAGTTTGATAAAATCTCGCTTGTTAATTTTGTTTTTATTGCCTGTGCTTTTAGGGTCATATCCCCAAAACCATTGCCCAGAACCATTTTTTAGAGCATTTTCAAAAATTTTTCTTCAAGTGGTTGTATAGTTTCAGGTCTTCTATTTAAGTCTTTAATCCATTTTGAGTTGATTTTTGTACATAGTGTAAGATAAAGATCAAATTTCATTTCTCATCATACCCACATGATGGGTACACTTACCCATCATCATTTATTGGCAAGACTGTTCTTTCTTCATTGAGTATACTTGGCACCTTTGCTGAAAATCAACTAATTATAAATATCTAGGGTTATTTCTGGTCTTTCCTTCTCATTTTATTAGTCAAAATGTCTGATTTTTATGCCATACCATGCTGATTGATTGCAATTTCAAAACAGGAGGTGTGATGGCTCCAGCTTTGTTCTTTTTGCTGAAGATTTGTTTGGTTATTCAGGCTCTTTCATGGTTCTATATGAATTTAAAAGTCATTTATTCTGTGAAAAATGATACTGGAATTTTGATAGAGATTGCATTGAACCTGTAGACATTTCCCAAAAGAAGACATACACATGGGCAAGAGGTTCATGAAAAAGTTTTCAGCATCATTAATCATTAGACAAATGCAAATTAAAATCACCCTGACATACCTCACATTAGTTAGAATGGCACTTTTCAAAAAGATGAAAGATAGAAAGGGTTGGAATGGATATGGAGAAAAGGGAACCTTTGTACACTACTGGTGAGAATGTAAATTAGTATATCCTATATGGAAAAACAGTATAGAAATTCTGTAAAAACCTAAAAATATACCACAATATGTTCTAGCAATTCCACTGAGTATATATCCAAGGAAGTTGAAACTAATATATCGAAAGGGATGTCTGCACTCCATGTTCATTATAACGCTATTAGCAATACCCAAAGTATGGAACCAACGTAAGTGTTCATCAACAAATGAATAGACAAAAACAATGTGGCATATGTACATGCGCAATACCATTTACCCTTAAAAAGAAGGAAATCTTAACATTGGCAAGAACATGGATAAACCTGGAAGACATTATAATAAGTGAAATAAGCTAGTCATTCAAAGACAAATAATGTGTGATCTCACTAACATGTAAAATCTAAAGAAGTGAAACTCATGGAAGTAGAGAGTAGGATAGGAAGAGAATGAGGAGTTGTTGCTCAAAGGATATAAAGTTAAAATAAGCAGGAGGAATAAATTTTGACATTTACTGCACTATAGTCAATGACGATATATTTTATATTTCAAAATGACTTAAGAGATTAAATTCAAATATCTCACCACCAAAACAGTGAGTGAGGTGACATATATGTTAATTAGCTTGATCTAATCATTTGTTTACTTGTACCATAGCATCATATAGTATGCTATAATACTATACAATTATAATTTGTTAATTAAAATAATATTAATAAAAAGTGGTAAATGTTTAAAAGAATAATTTTGTTAAGTTTAAATTTTTTATCTGTAAGTTAGAGATTATACACATATGGTGACTACATCATTTGGTTGTTAATATGGTTGAGATAATCCATATGAAATATCTTAGCAAAGTTTCCAGCATATTCTCTAAATGTTAATAATTATTATTTTTATAATAAAAGCACCAAAGAAAAAAATAGAAATCATTCATAGTAATATAATTTAGGCATGTCCCCTGTAATGATTTAGTGTATCTTTTCCAGTACTTTTCTCATCATGTATATGGTAGATAGATAGACAGATAGATAACAAAAATGTGACATATTCTTGAGTATATAATATGATAGAACTAAAATTTTTCATTACCATATATGTTGAATTTTGCTTTTATGTCATAAATATTTTTTTAAAAATAGGATTGCAATGTCATTATAGTGTTCTGTCATGTAGGAATACTGTGATTGATTTAACTCATATTTTGTCATACCTTTTTGATTCAAAAATATGTTTTGTAAAAAAGTAGGATATCAAGAAATATTGAACTATAAAAAGATGCTGGTTTGAGGAGTAAATATGTAAGACACCATGTATTTCTCCAACTCAACAAGAATAATGATTAGCTTTACTTGCCTTTCTTACAGGTAATGGCTTGTTATGTAGTATCTTTGACTGGAAAAAATTCTTTCACTAAATAGTGAGGATGCAGTTCTTGGCAGGGGCAAATTACATTTAACTGTGTTGAGTTATAAGACAATAAAGCTTCAGCTATTTTCATTACAGTAATTATACCATCTGATTTTTGAGTATCAAATGAAGTATTTCCTTTTTACTAATAGGCCTATCACTATATGAGGCCAGCAACTCAAACTATAAGCAAGATTTAAGAAGGATTTCAGAACTTCTTGCCTTTATAAACAGAAAATAAGATAAACACACATCTACTGTATAGAAAGGTGTGAGTAAATGACATCTTATTCTGTTCCTTACAATTTGTATTGTTCCAAATTTTGACTGACATTATTATCATAACATGGCAATTATGAATTAGTTTTGGAGTTGTTTTTAAACTTCCAGAATTCTTCTGGTCTGTTACTAACAGTACGTCACTCACATTATGTAATTCTTAAATTCTTAAACTTGGGCTTATTTAGAATTGCTAGTGGATGTGTTAAGAGACACTGTTTGGTTTAATAGTTTCTTGTCTCTTGTCCAATGCTCAAGGCAGAAGAAATACAACCTTTCCAGTAGTCAGATACCCTGTGTGAACTGGCACTATTAAAAGTTCCACAAGTGGACAGTGTTCAACTCATGCTACATATGCTGCAATTAAGTGCTTGCTAAATGTTATTTCCTTCTCTGTGAATGAAAAGCCATTAGAGGGAAAAGACTGTGGGAAGATTTAAATGTAACCCTGGATTAGCTGAAGAAGTAGACTAAGTACTTTGTGTTTTATTCTTCATAGAAAGAATGTTTATATCAAATTTTATTTCATGAAATTTTCATAGAAAGAGTTTTTATTATGTGACAACTCCATAGCAGGACCTATGATAGGAGTTGGGATCTCAAAGATGCGTGAGATACGGTACCTGCCTCAAGATGAGAAGATATACATATTTACAAACAGAACAAAACAAAGCAAAACTATAATACAGAGTTGATAAACATAGACATTAAATATCTCCAAAGCAATAATAACATATAGACTGTTAATTAATTTTTTCCCAAAGGCAATATGCTTCAGGTGTAGTGATATTTAATCCAAATTTTAAACAGGAAAATCAAATTCATCTACACAAATGGAGAAGATGATTTCAAGAAGAAATTGTATCTATAGCTCACATACATACAAACGCATATCTACTGCTCACGTGGACTGAGTGTTTCTGCTCATCCTTGCCCCAAATTCATATGTTGAAACTCTAATCATCAAAGTGATGGTGTTTGGAGGTTGGGCCTTTGGGAGGTAATAGGTATAGATGAGGTCATGGATGTGGAGTCCTCATAATGGGATTAGCACCTTTATAAGAAAAAGAAGGCACCAGTGCCCTCTCCCTCTGTCTTCCATGTAAGAATACAGCAAATGTATCTGCAAACTAGAAAGGGGGTCCTCACCAGATAGATACCAAATGCCAAATAATGAGTTCACCATCACCTTGATCTTGGACTTCCCAGACTCTAAACCGTAAGGAATAAATGTTTGTTATTTAAGCTGTCTATAGCATGTAGTTATATCAGCACAAGCTAAGACACACAAAGAGTTAGAAACAGCATACATCTGATATTAAGGAGGATAGGTATCAAGTGATAGAGATGATACAAAGTAGGGAGCAGTCAGTTCAAAAAGGGTCTTATATGCTATGCCAACAATTGTGAGTTCGGAGTAACTAGGTTTCAATAAAAGTTTTAGTAGGAAGTGATTGAAGGAAGTGCATTTTAGTAAGAAAACTCTGGCTAGGTATAATAATGTAGGATTAGTTGTTGTCAAGAAAAAATATAGAATAAATTGTGGAGGCTGTTTCCAAACAGAGAACCGATCATTGTACGTTACCTTCATGAAATTTCCTTGATGAATTGCCAGGAACCAAAGCAAGAATATGGTGCATATGGCTCTCACGTTCCTTTATGGAGCCACTTGGGAACAGGCAGGCAATCAGTAACCACATAAGCAATCACCCTCTACTTTATATGCTCATATTAGCCAACTATCTAAAGTCAATCAAAAAGAGATATCACTGCTAAGGTTCAGGAGAATTTTCCACAAAATATGAAATAAAAATATATTTCTAATTATTAAAAACCTTCTGAAAAGTCAGAAGCTTTTAAAAGTAAAAGCTTTTACTTTTAAAGTAAAGCTAAGTAAAAGCTTTTAAATAATTAATTATAGATATTGTCACAGAGATCATCTGTGAGTACAATGAGAAATTTCTAAAAATTCAAATTATCTGTTTTGCATATGCAGACCTCAATATGAACTGATAAAAAATAAATTAAAGAATGAAGTTAGAATAACTTTCTAGTAACAAGTGAGTGTTAAAATATTTCTGTAGTTTTAAAGGATGTCTTTTCAAACAAAAAGAGAAATGACCTTAGACAATGCACACCTCCACAA
The DNA here is from genome assembly GCA_963574655.1 of Perodicticus potto. Lineage (NCBI taxonomy): Eukaryota > Metazoa > Chordata > Mammalia > Primates > Lorisidae > Perodicticus > Perodicticus potto. The sequence goes on from CAUYRH010078988.1 coordinate 26,695, forward strand.
TATCAGTATATAGAGTTAACAACCCGAAATTTACTCCTGAAGTTTATCACGTGAAGACCCCTACCATTAAATTGTGCTAAAAAGAACACTGATATTCCAAATTATTCTCAAAATCAGCACTCCAGCTTTGCTGGTAATGCAGCAATGTAATAAATGGGAAAGCCCACAGGATTTGATACAGATATGTTGGCTATGACTACAAAGCAGGAAACCTCAATTCATAAACTATCCATGAACATCAGTTTTATAACTTTATTTTTGTATCTGAAATGAGAATGCCAAACATATTATTATATAACCCATTAAAGATCTCTGTGATATTTCTTATGAATTTAGAACTAAGAATGGAACATGTATTTAGTCACCTTATCTTTTTTCCTTTTTCTGGTATATCAGATATTATCAGTCACATCTTTACATTCAGCTATTCATCCTGCTCCCCCAAAGAGGTTCTCTATTCTTTTCTTTTCTTTTTTTCTTCTTTTTGTAGAGTCTCACTGTACGGCCCTCAGTAGAGTGTGGTGGCCACACAGCTCACAACAACCTCCAACTCCTGGGCTTAGGCAATTCTCTTGCCTCAGCCTCCTGAGTAGCTGGGACTACAGGCACCTACCACAGCACCTGGCTATTTTTGTTGTTGTTGCATTTTAGCCAGGGCTGGGTTTGAACCCGCCACCCTCGGTATATGGGGCCGGCGCCCTACCGACTGAGCCACAGGCACTGCCCAGGTTCTCTATTCTTAATACTAAAATCTACAAAGTGTATATTCTTTTTTTTTTCTTTTAAAACTTTGATTATTTATAAAGGATTTGCAATTGGAATCTATCTTACATTTAAACATGGATGCTAAGACAACAGTCATTTCTGCCTCAGGCAGAATGGGGACTGACCCCACTCTTGGCAGGGGAAGCCACACGCAGTAAAAGGGAAAATTAAAAAGTAAGCTGAAGGAGTCAGAACAAAGAAAAGTCATCTAGTTTACCTTTAAGCCAGACATTGCTAAATTTCTTATCTGATCAAGTTTCCTGACTTTCCTGGAACTCTGGTCTTTTGGGGATACAGCTTACAAACACCCCTGCTGGGTCTGTGAACACTCTGAGGAAAAAACAATGGCCATAGAAGAGGCTATGGCAAGACCTAAAATGATACATTAACTAGGTCATTTCCTGCTCAGTACACAGACAAAGCAGGTACCAATTGTGGAGATTTACATTTGGCTGGGGCAGAGATAAAGGGAACAGCTTGAACCCTGACATATGGTCAGGAGGGCTTATATCCCTTATCACAGAGGAAGACCCTCTATGGTGGTGATGAGAGGAAAAGTCCTCTCTCCAACCAATTCTTCAGAGGAGATTGATGCTAGTGGCATTTTACTCCACAGGAAACTAGCGGAGTTTAACACCTTCCTAGGAATCAGTGTGCATGACCAAGGATGCTCGGACCCTTAAAGTTAATTATAATAACAATACGAGCTGATATGCTCACTCAGAGAAACTACTTGTGTCTTTGTTCCCTCCCTCAGCTTGCCCTCTGGGCAAATAGATTTCAACAAAAGCAGAGTAGAGCAAACACTCTGGGCCATCCCCAGAACACCACAAATGGGCAGTGGGCCCCTGAGTTCCCACCTTTGAAAATTCTGTTCTGTGTCTCTTGTCTCTTTCTTTATTGTCATTTCTAACTTTGTATTTCTTCAGTTGGTTGTCACCAGTTCCACAGGTTTTAGTAGACCCTGCTCCTGGGGACAGTAACCCAACATCTGCAATATAAATTATTTACTAGTTAAAAATCAACAGTGTGTTTTTTTCCAACAGTGTGTTTTATGAACTGTTCTGATAGGATTGATTTTGTTATTTGGAGGCACTAATGAGTCTACGTGAAAATATTTTCAGTCATGGATGACATTTAGTTTAAATGACAAAAGTGGATTGAAAATAGGTAGAGTTGAGAAGGTGTTGACAGTATGGCAGGTACAGATAACTAATGTACAAATGTAATCTTCAAGTGCATAGCTTCTTCAGAGACATAAATCTTAATAGAAAAATGGTTGAAAATATGTTTTTCTAAACTAAATCTTTAAATGTTCTTTTAAAGTCCATGACCATCTGTACAGACTTATAAAATACATTCCTTTTTGATCACCTGAAATTTTCCTTCCAACATACAATTTCTCATTTTTGTGATAATATATGTGACATATATGTGATAATAATGATTCCTGGCCTTGTGTAGAATTTTTCACAAAGAACTTTAGTGTTGAGCATTTGTGAAAATACAACTTACCATGTGACTTGGATACTAAAAGGTTGCTTTCACATACATCGTTTTATGTGCTCTGCATGGACAGACCATTAATTTATTTAGCTCTCATGTTTTGTTTATGATGGATAGTATATAATAGCATAATTAATTAGAAAAAATTATTTAGTTTTATTCTCATTTAGCCATTAAAATCAGATTAAATAAAGTCACATATGCATATTTAGTACTGTATGTTTATTCACTGGTTTTAAATAAAAATATTAGGGATAGTAGAAGAAAAGAGACACAAATTAATGTTGACATGGTGCTTGTAATGTATGTATGATCTTACAGTAATCAAAGTAAGCAATAGCATAAGAATATATATATATATTTTTTGCTTTCCTTGTCTTCATGAGGAAAGTGTTAGGATTTTGTTCTATATAAGAAACATAATATGATTAGATTTTGGAAAATCATGCTTTGCCTTTACCCTCATCCCCTTGGCACCAACACTCACTCAAAAGGATATTGGTGAAGCCAATTTATTCAGGGCTATTTTCTTTTTCCCTTGTAAGTCTCAACTAAAAGCTTTTGTATTTGGGGCATTTAAGCTGAGAATACCTTTTCTGTAGTGCTCTCTTTCAGAGCACTCAGGCCATGTGCTTTGCCATTATTTTAGAATGGAAATGCTTTCCTTTTAAATGATGCTTCCCTTGCCCCTCAAAGGCCCCATTGTCTGCTTGGGATCCTAATTTCAGTTGCTTTTAGCCCCTGATAAATTAGTAATGGAACAGAACCAAGAGGCTTTGTGGCCTCGGTGCCCTAATATTAAATTGTGGTTTTGTACTAAAATGTGTGTATACACCACAGTCTCTGTAATGACAGGTAACTATTGACTAATTGGATAAGGCTCAGTCAAATCACAGAGCTGCAAGGACCTTCAATATTCTTTGTACTAATCAGGTCATATTTTCAAGGAAGACTGAGGCCTTGGAAGTTAAAAGACTTATACAAGATCGTGAAAACAGTGAACAACAGAGATTAGATCACCATATGTTCTGCTTCTTATGTTACTTTTTGAATGGAAGTTCAGGTATCTATTAAAATATTAGGAAAATTGATCTTACACTTAGCCACATTTTATTGAAAGAGGTATAGGAGCCTTATAAAAAATGTTTTAAATAATTCATGTTATTTTTTAGAAAACTTTTGCTCAGTTCACAATTTCCAAGTTATTGTTCACTCATAAAACAGCTAGTATTCCTGTAGGGTTCTACTCTACTCAAAACTTATTGTTAGAAGCTTTTAACCACATTAGACCAGTTAACATGCTATTGGTCCCGTAAAGGAGGTGAGGAGGATGTTAATATCCCTTATTTGCTTAGCTCTAATCTGAACTCCCATAACCATATATTTAAGTTCTCTCTTTGTAAAAATCACTTTCTGCATCATATTTTACTTATTTTTTTCTCTACCTTACCCTCTCATTAATATTAATCATTAAATGATTTCAAGGCAAAGAACCTTCTTAAGCATCTTTGGAGACCCCCAAAATTCTTGCACATGGCTTCACAGAAAATAAATCCCCAGTGTGTCTATTTAGTCAATGACCAAATGAGGTTCTTTTTGACAGAAAAGAAAATGTACACATGATAATATTGCCTCAAGGACATATATGGCATCAGTAGATGAGATAGGACTCAAATAGTTTTTATTTAATCACCTATTTATCTATCATTACAGCACATAGGCCAAGACTCAGAATGCCTGTACTATCAACAAGCCTTTTGAAAGGAACAAATCTGCTCCCAGCCTATCCTGAAGAGCTGGTGCTTTATAAATTCTGGGCCTCTGTCTGCCAAAACCAGAGCTGATAGGCTGGTATGATAGGAGTGACCCTGACCCATGCTACCCACCATAGATCACAGGCAGACAAATGACTTAGAAGATGAAAATCAAGCTATAAAAAGAGGTAGAAGAGGCTAGAATGGTCCATGTGTGAGTTAAAGTTGGGAGGGAGCAGTGACTATGAGTAAACAGAGGAACCTGGTTAAGAAGGAGAAAGAGAAGAGAATCCAGCATCTGTGTAGTCAAAATGGAGATGCCTTACAAGACACAGCACCATAGACAATGGGAAAGAGTGTACTAAGCTAAGACTGCATCATTTGTGACAACTTTTCTAGTTTCACTACCACCCACATGCATGTCAAAAATAAAACTCCTTTACCATGAAGTAAATTGAGGAATATCTTTTTTTCCACAACAAAAATAAAATCCTATAATGAAATTAGTAAGAGGCATAGGAATCAATGACCCATGATTCAGAAAGGTAAATACATTTCTAACTTGCCATGATTCCTGTCTTCCTGGTCTTACGAAGCGTTACAGTATCTTAGCACAGATAATGGAATATTGGCCACCTATTTAAACAATGTGTGTTTTAAAGTCTTCTTTATGTAGTTGATTTTAAGATTTATTTTGAGTTTTGTTACAGTATTTCTCAGGAATGAAGAAAAATCCCTAATAAACAAAATAAGGATTACGTACAGATCACATCAAAATAGCAAGCTTAAATCCACGAATTGCAATTCCAAACTGTTTTTTTTCAGCCCTGTGCTATTTTTTCTGATCTAGCCATCATCTTGACTTGGAATCTTCCCACTCTGCCAGAGTATGAGGTTACAATCTGAAAGAAGATATTTGATTTTATAAGACTCAGAGGTGGAGTAAGGGAACTGGTGAATTCAGAGAGAGTGTCTGAAGAATATAGCCTTCAGAAATATATACTAACTGTGACTCACAGCAATAAAATGTTCCCTACTTATACTGTCATCTCTAATTTAGGAGCAAGCAAACAAATGAAGTTGATTCTTGCAAATCTTGAAGTTGATTGAGCCTGCCTGTAGTTGTTTAAAATGTGTCCAGAAATTTTTTGAAACTGCTCCCATTAATAAAGAGGAGATGGATTCCCCTCTCTTTGAGAGTGATGTGGACTCAGTAGCTCACTTCTAAAGAATAGAATAAAAATGCATGCAATGCTGTGTGACTGCAGTGCCATAAAAGGCATTGTGGCTTCCTTTCCCCACCCTACCCCCCGAAACTCTCACTCTGGGAGAAGTCAGTGTCATGTGATAAGGAGACATAGACAGCTCTCTGGAAGGGTCCACATGGCCAAGAACTAAGGCCTCCAGCCAACAGCCATGTGAGTGAACCATCACAGAAGCAGATCAGTCTCAGTTAAACCTTCACATGTTTGGTGACAGCTTACCTACAATCTCATGAGAAACTCTGAGTCAGAATCACCTACTTTTAAATGATGGACCAACAGAAACTGTGAAGTAGTAAATATTTTCTGGTTTAAGCTGCTAAATTTAGTTTGTTACCCATAATATAAAACTAATACACTGCTCTTACATATTACAGATATATCATCAAAGTGAAAGTTATTTAATGTTCTAATACATTATTTTCAATAAATTTTATTGGCAGTGATACATAAAATAACATTTTCAAAATGTTCAGTATGTGTTCCAAATATCTAATAGTTTGTAGGAGTTAAATAGATTATATTGCTCAACTGACATAAGATGTACATACTTTTCATAAAGGAAAAGCAAAATTGACTTTCTCCAAAACTGATTAGTAATGCTAGGAATCCCCAGTAAAATAATCTACATCTTTTAACATATTTCTTTTATTCATTTCTTAAATTTCACTAGTTTCATTTTTAAATCTTAAAAGGAACCAAATGGAAAAGAATTTCTTATGTGTTTTTACATTGTTATTCTGAGAATTCTTTGGGCAACTCTTCCTGCTGAATTTTAAATCAATAACCTTGCATATGCTTCAAGTATCTCTGTGTATTTATATATGTATATATGAATACTAAAATGCGTATGTTGTTTTTCAGTCTATGGTTATATATTTATTTATTTATTGCTATTGTAGATTAATACAGAAGCAGCTGCCTGTGGGAGGTGGGTGAATCTTGCAGCATCTTTATAAGGCTTCTTATAAAGTGCTTTATAATCTGTTCATGTGAAAGCTGCATTTGAAGTGAATGTGTACATATGTGTGTGATTTTAATGTGCGAAATAGAGGCTTTAAAATCTAAAGTCACGTAATTATACACAGTGGTTAGATCAATGTGCTTGATAATAAGCTTGAAGAATTATCAACAAAACTTTTCTTATAAAGTGGATAACACTTGGCTGGCAAAATCCTGATGCTTTTTTACTATCCCTGGAATTGCAGACTTCATAGTTTAAATATTTCTGTATGACCTTGTGAATCATTTTCTAATATTTAAATGTTTATCTTGTTGTAACCTAGTTAGTATAATTTTTCTAAAACAGTTTGATGAAAAAGAATCACAAAACAGTATGTCATCCCAGAGAATCCCACCATTTACCCTATGTTCTAGTTATCTATAAATCACTTAAAAGGTAGCGATTTAAAACAGCAAGCATTTATTACAACTTATGGTTTTGTGGGTCAATAATCTGGCTGGTGATTTTTCTGTGCCCTGTTGCATGACAGTGAGTAGATTAGTTGGTAATATTCAGCTTAGCTTAACATCTTCCTCTCCTTGTAGACGCAGGACCTTTTCACATGGTTTCTGTAACTGACTAGCTGGGTCTCTTACACAGTTTCTCAAAAGCAAGCATTGAGACAAGAAATGGAAACTGCAAAGATGTGGCCCAGAAATTGGCACAATTCACTTCTATCATTTTCTTCAGGTTAAAGCAGTTATAGAATGTTCTAAGTCTTGATAGGAAAAGCACTGAAAAAAATATGGCATTTTTTAATCCACTACACCCTTAGAAGACACACAAATGCATGCACTCATTATTGAAAATGTCTCCTATGCCACAGATAGCTCTCGAAGGAAATTCATTTGTTCACTACCTATATTATAAATGAAATTGCCTTTAAAATATAAGGTAATGTTTACAAGACCAAGAAATTAAAATGAAAACCTTCAATTATACTGAAGCACATCAGTTTGCTCAAGTATTAATATATTTCAGTACATTGTTAATGATTAATATCAAAGAAATTGACTACAGAATGATCATTTTAAAATATGAGGCTGTATTAAAATGAATAGGATTGCTCATTTTGTTAAACCAATATATATATTCCTTGTGTATGAAAAAGTAACTGAATCATCAAAATAAAATCAAATGATAAAAATATATAAAGATATAAATTGATAAAGTGGAACGTTGTCATTTTATCTTGAAGGCTTTTGGATAAATAATGGAATATGTATTTTGGTACATTGGTATTTAGAATTTCAATAAGGTCAAACACACAGAAGCCTCTTTACCTGTAGCAGCAAGAGTGACATCATCTGTAGCCTTTATAGCTACAAACATTTTTCAAAGGCAGCAATTTATGGATGTTCCTCTAAGAATTAGTCGATACATTAGCTTTCTTTAAAATATGCAGCTGCAGCAGCAAGCCACATACCTTTTATTTGGCCTTGCTGATTTTCTGTGAGTTCTGGGAGTTATGGATTTTCGAGATATTTGGCTGAAACTCAAAATGAAAAAATCATTTTGAAAAATAGAAAAGCATTTCATTCTTTAAAAATGCTAAAAATATATGATGCAAAATGTCATAGTTTGGCTGTAATAGCAAAATTCTTAGAATCAATCAGTCAAAAATAACTGTGTTATTTAGGCGCAATTTGAAGGCATACAAACTAAAAACAGTATTTTAAAATCATCTATAAGAGCTCGATGGCTTCTCTATACCCTGAGAGCTATTTGTCTTGTAAAAACAACAAAGGAATGAGCAGGGAGAATAGGCCACCATAGGAAAGGTTGCCTTTTATGGAGCACTAACATGTGCACAATAGCACTTAACCTACTAAGTTGGGGCAGGGGCCAGGGATACTTCAACAACGCAAATTACCCTATTTTACAATCATTGTCACTATCTAATCCCCTCACAATAAAGGCAAAAAGCAAACAAAAGCTCATACAAGCACCCCAATTTGGGAGATGTTTTATGTATGTTTTTTTTTTTGCCAGAATCAACGGGGTATTTCAGGAATAATACACAAATACTTGGTCCAATTGTCTATATTTTATTCATCCGTTTATTTAAAATATATTTATAAAGAACTTCTTATGTCCAAACACTATTCTCAATCCTGGGATGTTTGTGTGGATACATATAAAGAAACAGACATAGTTCTTGCCTTCGATACACTAAAAATCTAAGAAGAAAGATAGATATAAATAGGCAGATATATCATAGCTATAAAAAAAATTAAACAGAGAATACAGGAGAAGAGAAAACAATCCAAACGTGGAAAATAATTCCTGAAGCAAAAATTGTTATGTTAACCAATGGAAAAAAAGCCCAAGCCAGGCCATGAAACCCATCATATGAAATTGAAAAATGTTATTCAATGCTTAGCGAGTGTCTTAGAAAGCTTCATATTTATTTTTAGAACAATCTTTGGCTTTGAAAAACTGGTTTGGAGATAGGAAGATTGAGTGACATTGTTCCTTATATCGGGGTGGAGAGTAGAAACCCTGAGGAAAAAAAAAAAGAAGACTTTTCACCTTTTATTGAGAGTCTTCAAACTCCCTTCCAGATTTTTCCAGTGACCATCTCAAAACCAAAATGCATTATTTTTATTTGTATTACAATGAAATCCTATCCCTGATAAATTCCTGATTTAGTTATTTTTTACTATATGACAAGTCATCCCAAATTTTAGTGGCTTTAAATAACCACCACCATTTTTCTCATGTTTCTGTACATTTATTTGGCTCAACTTGGCAGCTTTTCTAGTAAATTTGACTGGGGCTGTGGTCCTCTGGGGTGCACAAATGAGCTAAAATCTTTAAGATGACTCACTCACATAGCTGTCGCCTGTACTGGGACATTTGCTTAGCTTGGTTTCTCTTTCTATGTGTTCTCAGGGATTCGCTTCATGTGACGTCTCTAAAGGTCATTCCAGGAAAATACCCAGATTTTGTATATAGCTGCTCAGAGTTCCAAAAGTACAAAAACAAAAGCTGCTTGACTTCCTTAAGATTTAGGCTCTATTGATGAACATCTTTTCCAGTCATGGGAGCTGAGCATGGAGTCTCAGTGAGAACCTTAATCATGATATTCTTTTAGGGTTTCTATCTAAAAAAGGCAAGAGATCTCTAGATGTATCACATTCGGATACTGAATTCCTTAGAGGCAGGTGTTTATATTTGCCCGCAGGGCCTATTTAATGTAGACATCACAGCCAACTTGCAAGCATGTGGCTTGGCTATTTCAGACAGAGTTCTAATAAAATGCATTAATCTTAAGAAGTTGGCCTTTTCATCATTCTCGCTTTTACCTAGATGTATGATATGTCATCACACAATAAAGAACCAAACATGCTACAGTCAATCCAGTACCATCTTCCAATGTCTGTCCCTAGCCACTCAGTCACTCGGCTTATCACTGGCAATTCATGACGAATCTATCTTGATCACAAGGAGCTCTATGACTTAAGCTGTTGGAATTTGGGGGCGAGACTCAAAAATAGAGCTCTATTCTCTTTATAACTGACTTGAAACTAACCATAAATGCTCCTCCCCCATAAAGAAATCTTGATATCTCAAAAAAAACTTTTGTTCCCTAAATACTAGGACTCTATATTTCTATTCTCCTCTGCTAAAGAAACTTTGCTGTATTTTAAAAATACATAATCTTTATCATTGCAGGCTTAGAACTCATGTTCCCATGTACACCTCCAATGTGTTAAGTTGCGTAAAAAAGAATTCCTTTGGCCTAAGGCAGAGACAAATATAATAACAAAAAAAAATCATTACCTAAGAAATAAAGAAAGCTCAAAAAGCAATTCTTAGGAGACTAGAGTCCCCAAATAGTCAGATCTTGTTTTCACTTTATGAATTGTCTCAAAATGGATCAATTATCAACCTTGATTCTACAGAATCCTCAAGAGCAAGAAAAGAGTATTGTGCTTCTCATGGTGGCCGGCACATATCAGGAAGATTTTCTAGAGGAAGTCATGTCTGTATAGATTCCTAAAAGAGATACATATGATTTAGCCAGACACAGGGTGCAGGAGGTCAGGGGAACATGTTCAAAGACCCAGAGGCAGGAGAGAAAACAGTCTACTTCAGGGACAGCAGTCTGTAATATTTCTATGGCTGGAAAATGAGTTGAGGGTTAGGGCCAAATGGCAATGGGTGAGTTTAGAAAAAGAAGTAGGTATAAGAAAGTGAAGACTCATCCCACATTATGTGTCCACCAAAATATTTTAAGGTGTAGCTATAGGGTATTAGAAATAGCAATATGGAAGCAAACTATAAGATATTAAAACAAAGACAGAGGTGATTGTAATTCTTTGGCCTGTGGTTGTAGGGTTGTAAACTCACAGTTTATTGGGTACATTAAAAAGCATTTTATTTATTTGATCAGTAATTAATCTAGTCTAATCTACCTCTATCTATTGAGTAGCAGGGCAGAACAACAAAATGTACTTCTATCTATTTTAAAATGTGCTTATTCTGACACTTAATGGAGCTCAGTCTTTTGTAGCTACCTGTCCGTCTCCTCAGATTCCATCCAAGATGGGATTTTGACGTATGATTGGGAGAATGACAGCACAAGCCACCTCTTGATATAAAGGGAGAAGTTGACCTATGGATTGAAATCTCTTTGACTCCTGGGTTCCCTGGGAAATGACCCTTGTTTAGTCTATTGCTGTTTTCTCTAAGCTACAGCCAGACCTCACTTTAAGATGGCCTGACTAGTTGGAGCTGCTTTGCTTGTAACTCTGAGCTGCCATCCCACATTGACTGCCAATCTTCATCTCCATCCTCTTGGACTAGTTTTGCCATAGCTCTGTGGCAGGTGCCTGCCTCTCAGCCCAGAAATATTTCAAACCACTCCTCCAGGAATAGTGACTACACCTATGTCCCATCTGCCATACCTTTGGGCTGCTATGACAAAATATTATGCACTGAGTGGCTTATAAACACCAGAAATTTATTTCTCATTGTTCTAAATCAAGATGGCAGCGGATTTGGTGTCTAGAGAGGGTTTGCTCCCTGGGTTATAGAGGAAATATTTTCATTGTATCTGCACAAGGTAGAGAAGGCAAACAAAGTCCCTGGAGAATCTTGTTATAAGAACACACTCCCACTTATGAGGCCCCTACCCTCATGACCCAAATGCACCATTCACTTCCTAACACTCTCTCATTGGGCATTAGGTTTCAATATGAATTTAGGGGGAATGACACAAATATTCAGACCAGACCACCATCCACTCTACAAGGTAAATAAGATGGCTCAGAAATGCTAAACTCCTTCTACTCAACACCATTGGACTATTGAATTTCCTTTGTGATTCTGAAAACTCAACTGCTGTGTCATCATCTAGAGAGGCCCTACACCACAAAAGGCTCACTCTGACCTCATTTTTATAATACCTTTTCCTAACCTAAGGCCAGTAAAGATAAATACATGTTATCAATTATTCACCACATAACCCAAGATTTATTTAAAGCCTTCTGTATTGTTTTTAAAGAGCACTTCACTGTGCATCATCTTATTATCACGGCTTGTTCTTAAGTTGCTTAATTGAGAAACTTTACATGGAAGAATTTATTTCTGCTTTCTGTTCTTAATAACATTTAATGCCAATTGCTTTTTAAAGAAAAATATGGAATGTAAAATTTTGGAATACTGTGTGTCTAGTTTTAAAAGAATCAGATGACAGATAAAAATAACTGGCAGATAAAATTTCTGGTACATGAAATTCAAAAATATCACCAAATCATTGTGTCCCTATTAAAACATCAAAATTATATTTATATGAAATATGTTTTGGTTTCTTTCCTATATCTATTTTAAGGAATAATTTGTTGCTAAATCTTATTTTATATTTAGTTATATATATACCACATACTGAATTGATTTTGTATTGATTAGATCTGAATATATCTATTTTACCTCTAATCAATGATATCAAATAAATTACTAAAAAGGCAAAAGTATCAACTCAATAGGGTCTTGCTAGGTGTTTCATTGAACAACTGCGTCATAAACTTCTGTTCTCATCTATCTTTCACAATAAGGTATATAATATCTAAACTTTAGAAAGAGAAAATATATAATATTTGCTTAGAATGATTCATGTCAACAGGTATTTCTGCATAAACATAAGTAGAGGCTATCTACACATTATTAAAACTATTGACTAAAAACCAAAACATACACCCTAAAACATTAGTTGTTTTATATCATATAAAACATTTATATTTTGACTTTATTTGTAATTAAAATTACAGATTTTGCCATGTAATTTTTGTCTCATTTACTTTGGCACTGAGCAACACAATGTATTTAAAAAGAGAATGAAAACAATTGCCTGTTATTTGGACCAGTTTAAATGTGTGAAGAGCATCTAGCAATTGCCCCGATCATTTTATAAAATTTTCTTACATTCTGCACATATAAATACTGCCATCCTGAAGAGGCTTTGTCATTTATTTAGTTAATTTTGTCAAGTAAACTGCTAACTACACTTAATAAATAAAAATTCCAGGATTGCTGTGCTCTTAATTGTTTTCGTGACTTTTTTATTCCACTAAAGTATATAATTGACCATATTCCACTTTACACTTTTTGTATAGTGGAATATTGTTCTATGTAGACAAAAATTTGAATTTTGTCTACAAAATTTGTCTACAGATCTATTTACAAAAAGTGGAATATTGTTCTATGTAGACAAAAATCTTAATGAGCAATAAATCATCTCTTTTTGTAAGCATAAAGCATGTTTAATCATAACCTTACCTGAGATAAATGTTAACATTTTGGTTAGTAGCAAGGTACACTAAAAATGAAATATTACTGTAATTCCATGGGATTAAGTGGTTCTGGGTAAGCCAATGAGTTGTTAAAATTAAGTAAAAATGCCTGGTTGCCTGACCTTTAATGATCTAAAGTCTCATTCTTAATTATATTGGTAGAAAGTTCCTACCTAACTGATGTAATAGAAAGTGAAAGACAGAGAAAGTGCCTAACTTTACTAGTTATAATAATGCCTATTGTTTTAAGGATGAAAAATGCTGAAGAGTTCTTATAAAATGATAAACATCTTGAAAACAGCAGCCCCATCTCACTTAGAGTTCATCAGCTTGTGTTGCAGGATGATCAGCAGCAGGGTTTAATTTTAAACTTGCTAACACAAAATAGTAGCTGGAAAGCAATTTGTTTCACTTTTTCTTAGTAAAATTATGATGGAAAACTGTTCACCTGGGAAAATCCAAATTCATATCATAAACATAATGTTGCTTATAAGGAGTCCTAATGATATACTTTATGAATTTTAATTTCTGTTTGGAAGTCAGCAAGTGTGCATTCTATAAATGTAAACCATCTGTTGGCACCTCCTAAAAGACTAGATTTCAGTCCATCCCAACATGAATTATTTATTTTGATGGATTTCTTTCCTAAGCAAATTCAAAATTGTGTGAGGGTGTAAGTGTGTTTATGTGTATGTGTGTGTAGGAATGTGTGGTGTGTGTGTTAATCTGTTTTTAATCTGCAATAAAGTTTCAAAGTCAGGGTATGCATAATTGCAAACCCAGAAGATAAAAGTACTCAACAATTGGAAATGTGTTTATTTTCCATAGTAAGTTGCATGTGAAATTCAAAAACACTGTTAACACTGGATGAAAGGTGAAAAGAAAAATAGGACGAAACTTTAAACATTTGTATAATTTTAATATTTCAATGACAATATCAGGAATTCTTATGACTTACCAGAAAACAGAAAGCCTTAGTTATGTGTTATGTATCTCCCACGTTCTGTAGTCAGCTCCAATGACAATGAACATTTTAAATATATTGAGTTTACCAGAGGAGAATTTACTATATTTTGAATAAATGCAGAAGATTTAATTGGGGTTAACTTAATAGACCTTGTTAAATTGCCAGGATTGCATTTTTAAATAACTCTTATTGATAAATAAATAAAATGGGCTCTTACATGTCAACAATTCCTGCACATAGCTGCACTTTCCTCTTTGATTTTTATTTAAGTTTTGCCTTGCTATGAGAAAAAAATCATTATGTAAGACAGAGACAGTCAATGCCCATTTGTAACCTACTCCAGGAAAAAAAAAGGGAGAGGTTCTCCAAGGATTTTTTTTAGACATTGTTCAACAAGAAATTGCATAGAATTGAAAAATAAAAGTTATGCTCTAAGATTCGTTTTTCTCTGAATCTGCTGAACAAATTCAGTAATCTGCTGAATAAATTTATCTAAAACCTACATTAGAAATTAGAGCAGGACTTTAAGGAAGACTTTGAGAAGCAAAATTATTTTGGTTTAAAATAAATTTCTCCCAATAATCATTAAAAGCTGCAGGTTGTTCTAGGAGTAATGACACTTTTTTAATGAGTGGACCTGGCTGAAACAACCCTAGGGCTAGGAATTCTTTTATTATTCCTGTATATGGTCACTATTCCATTTTACAAAGTGCACAAATAACTGTGAAAAGTCTGTTTTTTTTGCACCAAAGACCCAGTGCTGCCGTACATAGCCTTGACTGTGCTCAGGTGTATTTCCGTGACACTTGCTGCTGTTGAGAGCTGCAGCGGCATTCGCCAACTCTGGGGCTATTCCCTTGCATTGCTTTCACCTTCCAGCAGATTTTGTTCTCTTCCATTCAGGAAAATTTGAACTGATTACATGTTCCGAATTAGGCAAGGTAGTTATAGGACGAAGTGGCAGACAATGTCTTGTTGCATTTCACCCTAATGTCAGCTGTTTATATATTTTATCTCTAGTCTTTGTAAATGTATCTTTAGTTTTTCCTCCAGTCAGCAAATCTAAAATATGTTAAATCTAGACTACTTACTGATGCTTAATTGAAAAACATTTAATGTACCATCAAAATAATCTGTATTTTCCTTCTTATCCAAAGTATCTTCTCCAAAAATGATTCCTCCTTCCTTTAACAAACAAAATCTTTTTATTCTGGGTGTCTATGAAAAATGAAGTTCAAACATACATATTGAATCAATGTAATCACAAAGTGCTAATGGTTTACAAAAAACAGTGTTTTCTTCAGGAGAAAGTTCCCCAACTCTAAGTAGGAGAACTTTTACTCACCGTAGTTCTTTAGTTCATTTAGTTATCCTACTCAAAGGCTCATCAAATAAAGAAAGCCATTCTTTTGTATTGACACCACCTAAAGTCTATTTTCCATGCCAATAAAATATTGTATCTGTGTTTTTTTGAAGGTAGAAATGAAGAATGCAGTTAGAACTCAGATAACCAAAAGCTTACACCAAATATGAGTTATCTCTTCTAATTAAATTAGACGTAAGTAGTCTAGATGTGTATAAATTAAATTGCAGTAAGTAGTCTAGATGTGTATAAATTAAATCAGAAGAGATAACATATAGAAAAATCAAGGAGAAGTTTCCCTGATGTTTTCCTTATTATTTTTCTGGATGCTACTACTTACTACTTCCATTGTACCTTGTATGTGCATTTTGATTCTGTTCATTTATTTTCTTCTTACATGATGAGGATTCTAATAGAAATACCATCTTCTCTCTCTCTCTCAAAAAAAAAAATAACTTATTTCCAACTTGTCTTCAACCAGCTAGCTATATTCTACCAACTATCACACCAGCCAGGATAAGTTTTGGAGACACATAAAACATTGTGCCATTCTCCAACTTAAAATCTTTTTATAAAGTCTAAAAAAGTGCTTTAATTATCTATACATTAGGAAATTTTAATGCATCAAAATTGAGAAAATATTAGAATGGAATTAAATATAAAATACCTTAAGTTTAAGAGAAGATCTCAAGTGATATTTAGAGGGAAAATAACGTAAGAATGTAGGTCACTGTGTTATAGTACATTATTTTACTTCTAAGAATCACAGTTGACAGCATCCTTTCTGAATGACCAGTGCAAGCTTCAACTTGTTTAGCTTATCAGTGTTTCTAGGAAGATTTTGTTATTTCCACATATTAGGAAAAAAGAGACACTTAAATTAATGAGCTAAGATGTCAATATAGGTGTAGGTACTAGGAAAGAAAAAAGTAGCAAGAAAGAAGATGTGCTAGGAAAGAATAATGAATGAAAAATAATAAGCCAAAAAGTCAACTCAGAAAGTTAGGGAAATGGCAGAGAAAATGCAAAAAATGAGGAAGGAGGAAAATTATAAAAGAGAATAAAATTGATTGGACAGAAAACAAAGATTGAATAAATAAGTAAATAAACTAGTTCTTCAAAAATCTAGTGAAATGGATAAGACTCTACCAAGATTTAGGAGAATCAAAAAGAAAGTACATTATGGTGAGCAGCACTTGTGGCTCAAAGGAGTAGGGCACTGGCCCTATATACCAGAGGTGGTGGGTTCAAACCTGGCCCTGGCCCAAAATTGCAACAACAAAAAAGTGCATTATGGTAAAGAGTTGGAAATAAATATCTCTGGCATATAGAGTTTCATAAGCTTCAGAAAAGGCAAGAATATAGGAACTGAAATATGTGAACTCTGTATCACCCTTAGTAGGACCTCAGTCATCTTTAGTGGGAGAGGTTCACTAGGGTAGGAACATACGGCCAAAGCCTGATTATTTACAGAAGAAGGAACAGGCAGGTGAAGAGATGAAGAAACCGGGGCTGGGTGCAGTGGCTCACGCCTGTAATCCTAGCACTCTGGGAGGCTGAGGCAGGTGGATTGCTTGAGCTCAGGAGTTCAAGACCAGCCTGAGCAAGAATGAGACGCCATCTATAAAATATCCTAGCATTGTGGTGAGCACCTATAGTCCCAGCTACTGGGGATACTGAGGCAAGCGGATAACTTGAACCCCAGAATTTGAGGTTGCTGTGATCTATGACACCACACCATACTACCAAGAGTAGCAAAGTGAGACTCTGGTTCCAAAAAAAAAAAAAAGAGAGAGAGAGAGAGAAAGAGAGAGAAAGATGAAGTGGCGATTACTATGCTAAAATGTAGTGGAGATTACTATGCTAAAAACTTACCTGTAAAGAGAAGAAGAGAAAAAAATGCAGGGAGGACAGTAGGATAAAGATTAAGGGCATCTTACAAACTACAGTGAACCAATCAATAGAGAGAATTAAGTTCAGGAGGTAGGAAATAATAATGTATAGTATTATTGTGTGTCTATGAAAGTCTTTAGCAGAGGCATTATTTTAACTTCATTGTTCACTCTCACTTTTCTGATAGCATAGGGGTCACCAAGGAATTTCTGAATACGCTTGTTTTCCTCTGAAAAGATTTCAAGAATTCTTTATTCTTGTTTCTTTCTTCCCACTTAATCAGGGACCAAGGGAGATACATGGAGTACAGTGAAATGTCTTTAATTGAACTCTATGTCTTGGTCTGTATCATCATAAGAGTATACGCGTATTGACTCTGCTGATTGCATTATGTGTAGTAGCAATAGGAGGGTGATTAATATTAAAATATTTAATCATTAAAACATCTCTAATTAAATTATTTTATTTTTTCCAAGGCTTAAAATGGGAATACTTTTATTTTTTTGTGCAAGTTTACATCTGTCTTTCAATAACTTTTCAAGTTTGTTAATTACAAACACTTCTTACCCAGGGAATGGAAAATAGGTTTCAGAGAAGGCTATTTCATTGGTTTTATACCATATTCACACTTCATCACATTGTTATCCACATTTGTATTTTCTTTCATATTTCTCACTCCTTTTCATAACTCACTATTTATTTGAATTTTTTTTGTATTTTTGTTTTTGTGTGTGTGTTATTATAATGAATCAAATGTGGGACTTTCTCCAATTTCTATTGGCTAAGGAAACCCAGTTGTTTACATTACCCAGTGCTAAGGAGTATTATTCATTCTAAGAAAATCATCAGTATTTTTAAATAGTCATGGTAAGAAAAATTGTATAAGGTATTAGGGAAGGGCTTCAGATGAGATACATTGGGTTTTATTTTTTATTTCTTCTTTTACCTTTGGCATAACCTCCATCACCTGCTACTGCATTTGCTCTGGAGGAAAAGCAGGGATACAAGGAAAGAAAAACAATTTTGGACATAAAGACTTTTAGTTATCTAGAAGTAGCTTAAATAATAATAATTAAAATATAAATGTACTCTATATGTGCATGTGTACTATTGATAAAATATACAGAGAAGTACTTTCTCATATTTTATAATAGGTTAAAATAGATCAAGTATTATTATGTTACACATCAATATGGATGTGAGTAAAGTTAGTGAGATTCAGAGTTGTTGAGTGACATATTATTAGCATATATCCAAGCTGAAACTCAAATGTAAATCATTTGATTTTATATCCTTTGGTTTTTTTCAAATATTACTCTTCCTCCTTAGTGAAGATATCTTCCATGTTCCATTGTGTTATGTCGAAATCAGTATAACAGAGTCATCTTGTCTGACAGTTCATCAGTGGCTTATATCTTTCTACATTCTCAAAAAATGGCCAATTGTCTCCAATAAGGTTGGATTGAGGGTACAGAGAAAGCCTCCTGAAAACAAACTGAAACCTATGCTGGGATGCAACTTGAGAGTACTGGGCAGGCACGATCCCTTCAACTCAATTCTTGGTTCTCCCTCATATTAGTTTTGTACCCTCAGGTATGTTACTTGTTTCTTCTGGAGCAAGTTTCATGTTCCAGGTGAATAAATGTTCCCATGATCAACAAGTTTTCTTCTATATAATATAATCCCCTTCAACTTCTTCTCATTTCTATTTATCATTGTGAGTTTACATCATTGAAAGAAAAACCCACGTAGAGCTGAGTCTAAACATCTTGATGAAAAGCACCATAGTTGGGAGGCCAATATGCTGTGGAATCAATCTAACATAAAAATAATATCCAAGGTGCTATACTTTGGAAGAGGACAAGCTGATCTAAGTGAATCTTTTCTTTTGTGCATTTTGCAAGGGAGGGAGGAAGAAGGAGGAGAGAAAAAGACAAAGGAGAGAAAGAGAAACTGAGTCATAAGTATGGTGGTGTCGGATTTCATCCACACACTTCAAAAAAAATAACAAGAAGTAAGGAAGTCATTTTAATTTCCAACTCCAATCACAAAACATTTAAAGTGAAGGTATTTTCAAGTTTTATCCTCATAGCTGCATTCAAAAATCTAATCTCTCAAGGGATAAATGGATGCCAGAGGGATTTCATACATAATAGCAATAAGGATAGAGGGATAGAAAAGTATAGCTATTTCCCAGGTTAAAAAAAATCATTAAGACAAGGCAATGGGGCCCTCAAGGAAATATTAGACAATCTAACTAAGGGCCAGGTAGTTGGAGATACTTGAGGAGAACAGATATAAGATTCAGAGACTCCTTAAGTGATATCAGCAAAGTGGCTGGATTGGAGTGTTCAACACTCATCTTCTCATATGAATATCAATTTGAACAATCATCTGCATGCAAAAGAATCCTCACAAGAGCTAAGGAATCCAGGTGACATATTACAGCTCCAGAGTGGAGCACAGAAATATGATAAGACTCAGTAAAGAAGGTAGGAAGAACATTTTCCCATTGCTCACTTCCTGCATGCCCACACAGCACAGCATGGAGAAAGATACAGTGGACAAGAGAAGAAGAATTAAATAAACATTCATATTACCATGAAGGAAAAAATCAAAGCTCACCCAAGTGAACTCCAGCACTGGGTTGGCTCCCATGTTCCCAGTCTCCAGGTGAATGCTCATGGAGCCAGTTTCCAGGCCTATTCCAGAGCCACACCTGCTCCGACAGACCCAGAGTCAGACCCTCCCTCCCGGAACCAGGAACCAGGCCTACATCTGTGAACTCAGGCATCAGGTTAACCCTTGTGGCCCCATGTGTCAGGGATGCTTACAACTGATGCAGGCACAAAGCCAGCCTACCTGAGAACTCTGTCCCCAAACCTGCCCGTAGACCTCACCAGCAGACCCATCTAAAATCTCTGGAATGGCTGATTTATAAAGAGCTTTCCCTAGCTGAGCCAATGTTCCAGACTGGAGGAGCTGCTACTCCACCAAATGGGCAGATGTCAAAGAAAGCAGGCAAAATCACAAATAATCAAGAAAGGGCAGTGCCTGTGGCTCAGTGCATAGGGCACTGGCCCCATGAGGGTGGTGAGTTCAAAACCAGCCCCCTCCAAACTGCAACAAAAAATAGCTGGGCATCATGGTGGGCACCTGTAGTCCCAGCCACTTGGGAGGCTGAGTCAAGAGAATCGCCTAAGTCCAGGAGCTGGAGGTTGCTGTGAGCTGTGATGCCACAGCAGTCTACTGAGGGCAATAGAATGAGACTCTCTCTCTCTCTCTCTCTCTCTCTCTCTCTCTCTCTCTCTCTCTCCATATATATATATATATATATATAAATAAAATAATCAAGAAAAATGACATTGTTTAAGTAACAAAATAAAGCACCGGTACCCAACCCTAGAGACAAAGGTATGTGCAAACTTCCTGACAAAGAATTCAAATTATCAATTTAAAAAAACTTAATCAGCTATATGCATTTAACAACAGTCTGATCATGCAGAAGAATTAACGAGATTAAAGTCATTTGAGATTACATAGTTAGACCAAAAAAAGAAAGAAAAGAAAAGAAAAGAAAAATAGTAAAGAAAGCCCATGGGCCAGGCACAATGGCTCACGCTTGCAATCCCAGCACTTTGGGAAGCAAAGGTGTGAGGATTACTTTAAGCCAGGAGCTCAAGACCAGCTTGGGCAACATGCCAAGATCCAATCTGTAAAACAAACAAAAAAAATTTATATTAACCTGTATTCATATTAAACTGAAATTTTTACAAAAGCTCAAAAGTAAAGAAAAAAAAAAAGACAAGAAATAGGGGGAAAATCCTACCAGAGTTTATGGGGCACTATCAAGCAAGCCAAATGCACAGTATGGGAGTTCAAGAAAAAGTCAAGCAAGAGAAAGAGCATAAAGGTAATTTAAGGAAAGAATGACAGAAAACTTTGCAAATTCGAAGAAGAAAATGAACATTTAGAACCATGAAGTCCACAGAACCCTACATAGATTGAACATAAATATCTTCACTGAACTACATTCCAATAAAGTTCTCAAGACTCAAAGGCAAAAATTGTGGAGATAACAAGATAAAAATGAACTGTTATATATACAACAGAGCTCCCTTAAGACTGTCAGTGTATTTCACCACAGAAACTTTGTAGGTCAGGAGAGAGAGATACGGCATGTTAAACGTGCTAAAAGGAAAAACTGCCAAACAAAAGTATGATTTGTGGCAAGTCCATACTTCAGAACTAAAGGAAAAATAAAGATTTTCCTAGCCATAAAAGCAAAAAAAAAAAAAAAAAACAAACAAACAAAAAAAGAAAAGAAAAAGAAAAAAGCTAAGAGATCCCATAACCACTAAACCTGGCTTACCAGAAGCACTAAAGGGAATCCTTTGAGTTAAACAAAAGGATACTAACAAACTTTCATATGAAAACATATGAAAGTATTATCAGCTTTAAAAAGAGTTTCATAAAAAATTAAAATTAAAACGAGACTATTACAAGCTGTTTTATGAAATCCCCAAGTAAAAACAAAATGTAGCAGAGACACCAGAGATAAAGTAATCAAAGTATATCACTCCAAAAGAGTCATCAAATTGAAAGCAGTACAGAAGGAGAGGAGGAAAGGAAAATTTAAAAAGTACTACAAAATAGAAGACAAGAAAATGACAACAGTAAATCTTGTCCTAGCAATAACTACTTTAGAATTAAGTAGATTAAAGTCTTTAACACAAAGACATAGAGTAGCTGAATAGAGAAATGAGTAATATTCAACTACATACTGCCTAGAAGAAGTTTACTTTATCTTCAATGGTACACATAGGTTGAAGTTTAAAGGAAGTAAAAGATACATCCCACAAATGGTAATCAAAAGGTCTGTGGTGGCTCCACTTATACCAGCAAAATAGATCTTAAAGCAAGCAATAAGGATATTATAATATCATAAACAATAAAGAAGGTCCTTGATAGAGGGGTCTTTTAATCAAGAGAGTACAAAAATTATAAATGTATATAGGCACACAATATTGGAGTACCTAAATATATTAATCAAGCATTAACTGAACTGAATGGAGAAATAGACCACAGCACAGTAATAATAAGGGACTTGAACATCAAACAATGGATTGATCACATAGATATAAAATCAGTAATATTACAGTGGGCTTGAACAATACTATCACCAAATGGATTAATAGACATGTACAGAACATTCCACCCAACACAGCAGCATGCACATTCTTTTCCCATGCACACAGAAGATGCTCCAGGACATATAATGTTATTCCACAAAAAATAAGTTATAACATGTTTTTTAAGAAGGTTGACGTCATATTAGGTGTCTTATCTGACTACATTGGTGTGAAACTAGAAATAAGTAGCAGGAACAAAATTAGGTAATAAAAATGTGTGGAAACTAAACAATGTAATTTCTCAACAACCATTGGGTAAAGGAAGAAATTAAAATGAAAGTTAAGAAATATATATATTGAGACAGATGAAAATGGAAACAAACATACCAAAACTCATGTCATAAACAAAAGCAGTTCTAAAATGAAATTTTGTAGTGGTAAATGCTTACATTAAGACAAATGAAAGATTTTAAATAAATAACCTAGTGTTACATTCTAAGAAATTAGAAAAGAAAGAAAAAAGTGAACCCAAAGGTAGCAGAAGGAAGGAACTAATAAATATCAGGACAAAAATAAATGAAGTAGACACTATAACACAATAGAAAAAGACCAGTGAAATCAGGAGGACTTTTTTCAAAGATAAGCAAAATTTATGAACCATTAATTAAACTATGAAAAAACTATTGAAATAAAATCAGAAGTGAAAGAAGAGACATTGTATCTTTCACACAGAAATTTAAAAGAATGTAAGCCACTACTATGTGTCAAGAAATTGGATAATGTAGAGATGATGGGTAGACTCCCAGAAACCTGCCAAGACTGAATTAGAAAGAAATAGAAAATTTAAACAGAACAATAATAAGAATATTGAATTCATAAGCAATCCCCCAAATCAAAAAAAGTCTAGGTATTAATGGACTTATTGGTGAAGTCGACCACACATTAAAAAAGACTTCATGCCCTGTCTTCTCAAACTCTTCCTAAAAACTGAAGAAGCAGGAACACTACAAAGGCATTTGGCAAGGGGAGAATTACACCGATGTCAAAGCCTGATGAGAGTACAAGAGAAGATCAGTACAGTCTAGTATTCCTGAAGAACATAGGTGTAACATTCCTCAAAGAAATATGCAAGTCTAGCAAAGCAAACTCAACAGTGCATTAAAAGGATAACACACCATGAAAAGTGAGGTTTATCCTTAGGATATGAGGATGGCTCATCATACACAAATCAACAAATGCAATAAACTACATTACCACAATCAAGGACACACACAAAAATGATCCCCTAAATACAAGCAGAAAAAACTTTTGAAACAATTGAACAGTCTTTCATAATTAAAATTAGGTCTAGTAGGAATGTACTTTAAAATAATAATGGCTATCTGTGAGAAGACTACAGTTAACAAACTCAATAGTCTAAAATCCTGAATACGGCAAGGATACTCTCTCTTTTTTTTTTAATAATTTTATTAAATCATAATTGTGTTCATTGGTGCAATCATAGGGCAGAATGTGCTTCATATACAATCAGAAACATTTTGATTGTACTGTGAGAGATAGCCTTCATAGCATTTTCTTAATCACTATATAGGATGCTCTCTCTTATCCCTTTCATATAGTACATGTTGGAAGTGCTAGTCAGAGCAGTTAGGCAAGAGAAACATAAGTCATTCACACTGAAAAGAAGTAAAACTGTCTCATTACTTATAATCATATATGTAGAAAAAAACTGTTAGAACTAATAAATTAATGAGCAATGTTGCAAGATACAAAATTAGCACAAAAAAAGGTTGCTTTTCTTTACACAAACAAGGCACGATCAAAAGAAGAAACGAAGAAAACAACTCTTTGAATAGCATCAAAAAATGAAATATTAAACAAATAAAGTTGAGCAAAAGGTGAAATATCTGTACACTGAAAATTGTAAACCATTAATGAAATAAATTGAGAAGACATAGGTAAATGGAAAAATGTCTATGTTCATGAATTGAAAGAATTCCCATAGCTAAAACATCCATACTCTTCAACGCTATCATATATTTAATGCAACTCAGGAAACTCATCTTTGAGCCTCATTTGCTCAAGTTACCCTTACCCAGAAAAAAAACTAGGGGTGGGGAGGAATGAGTATAATTTCAAACCTATTAAATATTCTTTTTAATTTGTTCCATAGTGTATTTTGAATTATATGCCATTCTCTGTACAGAAATGGCTGTAAGCGTTTTCAGCATAATCTTGCAAGCAGTTTGCCACAGTGGTTAACATTAGGGTTCCGACGCTAGACTATCTCCTTTTTAATTCTTGCTCCTCCACTTACCAGCTGTGTGATATTGGACTAGATACTTAACATTTCTGTTCCTTATTTCCCTTAGCTATAAAATGGCATTAATTTTAAAAAGTGGAACATAAAATTACTGTGAATATTAGACGTGAAGCATTTAAAAACAACATCTGGCAAGTAATCACCACTCAAAATATTAGCCATTATGCTCAGATTTTATTTTTCATAACATACTGATATAGAAAACCCAATTAAACAGTATTATATAGAGATACTTGGGCTGATTGAAGCCTTCATGAATATTGCATACAAACCAGTTAAGAAATGTCCTATAAGAAAGCCCATGTGTTATAAAAAGCCAATTTGTAAACATAATGCCAATTCTTATTTAAAATTTGAAATAATTGTCAAATAATCCTACTTTCACTCAGTCTAGCCAGAAAATTCTCTTCTTGGAAGCAAGATAAATGTAGAAAAAAATTATTATAATTTTTGTTAGTGATCTTGTCCTTTAGTTAAAATAGTTTAACTATTTTAATGGTTACTCATACCATTATCTTGCCATGGAAACCACAATATTTAAATGTCAGAGGCCACCTAGGGACAGACCCCTCACCTCTGAGATAGAATCTACATCTGTAATACCTTTATTTCTATTCTTAGGTGGTTTACCCAACTCCCTTCTTTAATTTTTTAGTCTTTCTTCCAACAAGATATATTTATTGAACAACCTTTCTATTATATGTTACAATTTAAGCCATACTTTCCAATTCATAACTTCCTTACCTTATTGTACTTCTAAATAATCATATTTAAAGGGAAAAAAGAGGAACAAAAAATTGAGTATAATTTCAAAACCTAGTAAATGTTTTCTTTTTAATTTGTTCTAATTTACTAAAATTTTCAGTAACACATTACTTGAGCTGGTAGTCATGTATTATTTCCAAAGTTTGGCACAGAGTGTATGCATGTATGCACGTGTGTATGTATGTATCCATGTGTATTTTCCCCTAGTATAAATACAGTACCTCTGAAGGCTAATTAGTTTCAAGTTTGGGGAGACGTCTCTATAATAGCATTATAGGTAAGGAAGATATGAATTGGAATGTATGGATTAAATGTAATATATAATATATAATATCATTATGAATCTCATTTCTCCTTCCAGTCAAAAATTCCTCTATACTTGACTATCTCTCCACACATGAGATACAAAGAAAAAAAAGTAATGTAAGGTTAGTCAGGGTAATAACTAGAGTCACAGAACTTAGTAACTCTCAGTCCATTCCGGCTCCTGCAACAAAATACCTCAGACTGAGTGGATTACAAACAAGAGAAATTTATTCCTCATGCCCTGCAGGTTGGGAAGTCCAAGATCCAGACACCTGCATGTTTGGTGTCCAGTGAGGGCCCACTTCCTGGTTCACAGACAACTGTCTTTTCTTTGTGCCCTCACATGGTGGAAGGAGCCAGGTAATTCTCCATAATCTGCTTTATTATGACAATAATCCCGTTCATGAGGGCTTCACCCTCATGACCTAAGGCCCCACACAAAGCCATTACCTCCAAATGATATCACATTGGAAGTTATGATGTAGCATATGATTTAGGGAGAACACAGACATTCAATTTGTAACAGTGAGTAACATTACACTAAAGGGTCTCATGGCAAAATTAATTTTGAGAAACGTTTCAGCTAGAACAAGGTGGTGTGTAATTTCAATCCTACAGCACTCTGCCCCATCTTGTTAACATTCTTATTTATGGTCTTATCCATATTCTATCTCTTACCTATATCTTTCCCAATCATTCTGTCAGAATTCGTAATAAACACCCCTGTTTCTCTCAAAGACTTTTTATGGACCTTTATTTTTGGAAGGAAAATACTAACAGTAGAATTTTATATTTAGATTTAGAGTTTTTCAACTCCTTCATTTAATAAGTTGGAGGGTTTGACCACTATCAAACAGCAAAGGTGGTCCTAGAAATCAGTTATCATGCATTCCAGTTTAGTTCCAAGTTATGACAATGTCTGTATAAAGAAAAGGACAAAATGAGAGTCATGCTAAAGAAAAATTGGACAATATTGTGGATTAATTGAAAAGAGAAGCTATAGTAAAAGATATTTGACTTCTCAGTCTTGTTGGGGTAATAATGGTAATATTAAGAGGAAAGATGTTTATTTATTAGATGCAGCATGCTAAAGTAATAACCCAATTAGAATATTTTTATCTCTGAATGAAGCATTTAAAAAGAGGCATCGACAAATAAATTTGTTTCAGAGAGTCAGGAATATATGAGTTAATGTCATTATTAAAAGCTAATACGTTAGCCTCCATATATTTCTACAAACGTCTAAATGTATATGGCTTGCTTTTCACCACCAATTTCTAACACTTGTTCAATTTTTTTGGTTTGCCTGCCCCTTGAAGAAAATGGGAAGTTAACTTCTATTCACACTAGCAACAGAATTCCAAACTTCAGACTCATAACTACACAGCTCTTTGTAAAGTGCCAGTTCTGTTTCCCACACTTTAGTGGTCACTAGGCATGGCTTTGACATTTATACAACCTCAGGGCAGTAAGAAAATTTCCACTTATGTCTCCCTTTCTTTGTCTTTTTTTTTTCTATTCTTTTTATTCATTATATATATATAGGCTAAGGAAAGATTCTATATATATATTTTTCAACTAAGGAAAGTTTATACACACACACACATACACATATATACTAAAGAAAGGTAAAATACCTAAAAATAGGCTTACTGAATTTGCTCATAGATGTTTTCATTTATGCACATTTAATATCTGAAATTGTTTTTAGAAAGATTGTTCTCTGGCTCTTCCTTACCTTACCCACTTACAATCTCCAGTCTTCATACTGTCCCCTCTGTTAACAATGTACATATGCTTCCTATTTACATAAAGTCCAAAGTCCATACATTTGCAGTATTTTGGAGAGTTGGAAAGCTTCATCTATTCTTTTTATAATACCTTTTATATAATCGGATGCAGTTTTGTATATTAACTGCTCTGACATTTCTATCGAATTTAGAAGCACTAACATCATCTTCAGTTATTGTTATTGACTTGGAGGTTATGAAGGATATAGTTGATTTTAAGAACTCTGACCTTGCTCTGAGTTCACCAGTTAAATTTTATGACTTACCTTATAAAATGCTAGAGTCAAAAAAGGGGACAGAATAAGTTTTTCTCCCTTCAGGTTGTAATATAATTTATGAACAACCGTCAGGATTTGCTCAAAGTATTTCCACAGTGTAAGATATTGCTTTGAAGGGCCTGGGTGGTATTACTGAATGAATTCTGACCTAGATTCCTAAGAGAAGCAAGTCTCAAGGCTCTCTGCTCCTTCGCAGACTAACAGTAATCTTATTCTCAAGCACAGAAAGCTGTCGAGATTTGTGACCTTTACTGTGAGTGATATAAACTAAGCCGAAGTAGAGACAGAATTACCTCTTGCCTTGAAGAAAGTCCCACTTGAGGTCACTTTCAGGACAATGTAAGGATAGCTGCCCTACTGCTTCTTTGCCCTGGTAGGCCTGTCTGTTTGGCTGATTTATCCAGCTTAGCATACACCCTGCTCCAGTAATTCAAAGAGAACTCATCTTACACCGGAAGATATCAAGATTGGTAACCACTGGAGACTGGTTTCTATGAAGGAAAATTATGTCAGCCTGCAGGCAGGTCAGGAACTGACAAAATCAAATGAAATTTGCCAAGGTTTTTACATTCATCAGGCATCATCTGCCTAATAAGTAAGGACCAAAGAATGGTGATTGGCCTTTTTTTATATAGATGCGTTAAAATATATAAATTATAGCAGCTCATTTATATTTTATATAAATATGTGTGTATGTATATCTTAATACAATTTGTCTTATTATCCCAATTAGCTATACATGTATTTGTTGCTTCTAAAAATAATTTATTTCAAGTTATTTTCTTTATTACTTAATCATTAATTTGCAGTCATTTCATAAAGCTTGCAAACTGTTTTTTTATGTATTGTCTACTGAACTTTCCATATTATCTTTCTAATGTACTTCGTCTTTCTGTTCTGTCATCTATGTAAATGTTCTCATGACACATTTATAAGTTCCCTGGAGTTCAGGCAAATAAATTTTACTTATTCATTTTACTAAGCTTTCCAACATTCAGGTAAAAGCCAACCAGTTATAACAAAACATTTTCAAATTCAATATAAAGAAAAGGTTTTTCATTTGTAATATGTCTTATAAAGTGTAAAGGAAAATTTTATAACACACATACAGTGCTACAGGATATTCGTTATCTGTTTTTATACTAAGCTGTATGAAGGGAGTTGAACATAGGAATATAGCATTCCTGTTTAACAGGAATATAACATTTGCCTATTTAATTGTTATGATACATGAGTTATATCTAACCCTCCTTCTTATGATCAAAATAGCTCAGAGAGTTGATAGCCTTAGAGAATTATGGAGAGCTGTGGAAGGAAAGGCGAAGGTAAAAATTTCAGGTAGGAGAAATTGGATGTTTGAACTGCTAAAGGAAAATTGGGCTGCTGGTTGTTTTTTATATTGTGAACTTTTGTCTTATATACAGTATACATACAAATTATTAATACTATAATTTATAAAAATTACAATAATGAGCACTTATTAAGGATGAAGCTCTGTAGGTTTGTTAATGCTGTCTAGGCCCGAACACAATCTAAGTCCCTCTCAGACCATTTCTTGGTGATGCTTGAGTTTCCAAACACTAGTAGGCATTTATGACTGAGCGTTAATAAGGAGAAATGCTGAATTGGCATTAAGGACATATCTATGACCATAGCTATTTGGAAAAAGAAATTAA
The DNA here is from genome assembly GCA_963574655.1 of Perodicticus potto. Classification (NCBI taxonomy): domain Eukaryota; kingdom Metazoa; phylum Chordata; class Mammalia; order Primates; family Lorisidae; genus Perodicticus; species Perodicticus potto. The sequence goes on from CAUYRH010078988.1 coordinate 56,275, forward strand.
AGAGACTTTCTTATAAAGGTTCTGAAGTGATCATCTCAGATTCTACAAATTTCAGAGACCTCTAAGGCTTATTAAATATAACATATATCTTTTTAATAGCAACTTTTGTTAATCCTTTTGAACTGCAACTATTTATTGTTGCCTAGCTTAAACAGATTACTCAGTTACTGAAAGACGAAAATGAAGAATGAGATGTCGCAGCAGACAGGTAGCTTCTTTGAGCTGCTTGCTTTCTCTCTCTTTATTGTTCTAAGTAAAAGAACCAATGGCAGAAACTAAGCTTTTTTTTTTTAAACATCTTTTTCTTTTTTTGGCTGGGGCTGGGCTTGAACCTGCCACCTCCAGTATATGGGGCCGGCACCCTACTCCTTGAGCCACAGGCACCCCCCAGAAACTAAGCTTTTTTTTTTACCAAAGATCTTTTCTTAGGGCGGAGGGAGCAAAAGATTAGGTAGTACTTTCTGACATTTCTGATTGAAGAAGTTGAAAGAGGGAGGTAGTTTCTTTTTTCTTCGGAGTCATTTTACACCATGGTGAGAGAAATGACTCTGACAATAACGAGGAAATACAAACTTAGGTTTATTAAAAGAATCCTGAATGGTGCAGGCCAAACTAAAATCATTTTACTACTTATCATTTAATGATATAAACGCTCCAAAGGTAATACCTTTAAACATAATTAAGCAATTGTTTAAACATTGACATTTCTTGATTGTTTGGGATACAAACCAAACAGGCTGCTAAAATTCTGTGATTTTTCATAAGCACTCCATAATTACCATAGAAAGGTTTCTTATGAATGAAAACTGGTCTTTGGGGGATTGCTTGGTTGTTTTTTCAGTGGTGGGATATAGGATGTGGAAATAACAGGGAAAGAGAGTAATGAAATCTTTTTGGCAGAAAAGTGTTTTCTGTTTAATGGACATGATATATAATCAGTGAAAGAAGATTTTGAAATATGTATGTACTGTTTTATCATTTTCACTTGTCCATATTTTCCTTCCCATTCATGTTTTAAGCCAAACTTAACAGTGACTGGTAAGGAAATGAGGTAAAATCATTTTTTAATTATATCTTCATGTTAAAATAAGACTTAAAATGTCTTCCTTTAACAGTCGGTAGATTGTAATATGTTAAAATAGATATATGTCTATAATTTATGTTTAAACTCTGGTCTCTTACTAATCTCCTGTGTCAACTAATCAACTAAACTCCAATTCCATAATAGTCAGGCTAGATGGAAGGATAATCTTATGGACAGTGACTATGATTTAAAGTTATTTTAGAAATCATAACCCACCTTAAATGACACAATGGTCTTTGACACTTAAAAAAAAGTGATTAAATGTTCTAACTCCAAGAAGTCCTTTAGACTTTCCAAAACCATGGAATATTTTGCACCATTCAGATAGAAATCACTGCCTTAGTCAGAACCAATTCATTTTAAACCAAGCCTGAATAGTAAACAAGGACTTTGTCGTGATTTCTGTTGTTTCTTTTTATTGTGAGTTATGGAATGTCGTATTTTCATGATCAATGAGCCTTAAACTTGACAGAATGACATTTCAGTTGCTTTTGAGTGGTTCTTAACGTTTTTCCTAGTTAGGAGGTTTACTGAGCAAATCAATAAATGCCTGAATAAGGAAAACAACAATTACTCTTGATAACCTATGAATCATCGTGTAAGTATATGAAGGTTTCACAAAGAAATGCAGAGCTTATTCTGAATCCATGACCTTATATGGATGTCTTGCTGATGATTCTTTGAAGTGGTTTTATGTACTTTAATCTATTTACTGAAAATAAGCGAAGGGTTACTCTTTGAGCCTTAGCACTTTAAATCAGAAAAATCACATTTTTAGGGTAACATAGAAATAATATAGTTTGAATAGGTATTAAAATAATCATATGTAGTTGAAGTTATTTATCTGGATGGTTACAAAAACTTCAGAGAATCTATAAACCCCTTCACAGAGATGCAAAATTTTTATGTCCTTAAATGGACATATGCTATAATGGACCTTAATTTTTGGTAAAGTCTTAGGGGGCTTGGGTACACAAAAATGATTCAAGGTCAAGCAAAAGCTATACTTCAAAAGTCTAAGATCCCCTCAAGTCATATTTTACTCATAGGCCCACGAAAAAACTAGAGCAATTTAATACTTGCAGGGTCCTCCTAAGCTACAGCAGGCTGGGTAGGTGTCAAATAAATGCAGATTCCAATCTAGGCTCAGAGATTCATTCACCTTTTGACTTTAGCACACCATTTAACATACTCTTTTTTTTATTTCATCCTTAAAAGGAAAATACTAATTATCTACCTAGAAAGATTAGAAGACATAATGAATGAGTAAACACACAATCAAATTATGAAGTGCTATATAAATGTGTCGAATTACGATGACTTCATTGCTTGAAATTCTGGTATTAAAATGTACAGTAAACCGAAAATTGCACAAGGCAGCTTTCCATGTAAAGATCAAACAGTAGTGAGAGGTTTCAGAAGACACTTTTTAAATTCCATTCTCTCCGATTTTCAAATTCATCATACCTATGAGCTTTAAACTTTGACAAATACATTTTAACATTTTAAAAAACTTTTTGAAATCAGCCATAACATTCTTAGAGCTGTAAAAACATGATGTTCTAATGGTACTTTTTTTTTATAAGCTTTGTACCCTTTCCTTGGTTTTATTGCCAAAACAACCCATGGAAACAAAAGATGCAGAAAAGATATGAAAGGAAGTAACGACTGCTGAGCAGTTATCGTGTAGATGAATAATAGACAAGTAACGTAAACAGATGCAAGCCTAACACGGATGCAAAATGAATGAGAGGAAACGAAGAGCCAAGGCAGTTACAAAGCCTGGCACTGGGGGTGGGCACCCAGAGCTCTCCCTCAGAAGATGCTCTGCTGCTGACAAAATAGAACCCTTCTTTGCTGCAATGTAGCCATTGTTTTAGGCATTTATCTCTTTTTAACAATATAATTTAAAAAATTTGTTAAGATCTGAGCTTAACAAATTCTTAGCTTATATTTCTGTGGCATTTCAACAAGCACCTAAATATTAATAAACAAGTGACAAAGATTTAATACATAGCGTATCAACCAGTGGTACCCGAGTGCTGCGTTAATGTATGTTCTTACTAGGAATTACCAGACTTGATTAACTTGATTAATTCAACTTGTGTTTAATTTTTCTTAAATGTATCTACTTTTAACTTTGTTAAGTTTCACAATAGCTATAACAACTATAATTTGCCAAGTACCTTCTATGTTCAATTCAAATGGACTTTCTTCATCTTCTGTGATGCCAACAATTATTAAACTTAACATACCTGAATTTAGCCTAAACTTATTTCCATACAATTTTCCATATTTAGAGAAAAAAATACAAATGCAATAAAATTGAAAATCCTTAAAGTAGAAATAAAAAAGACCAAAGCGTAAGGTTAAAATGGTTGAGAGCAGGAGCCAATATGAGGGCTTTGTAATGTTTATAAATCAAGTAATAAATTAAAAAGTTTTCATTAATTCTTATTTCTAAGTAAAGAAGTTTATGAATGTTGAAGAACTTTGTTTTTTCACCAACCTCTGAGAAGTATTTGGCATATGGCTATGAATGTATAAGACAACAACCAATTTAATAGATACATTGAAGTACATTAATATAAAATTATTTTACTGGGTTTTAGTGACGATTGTAATAATATATAAATAGACTTTAATAATGATCACCTCTATTCAGGATAATAAAATTCTTAATTATTTTTGTATGTAAATCCATATTGAATGAACAGTTAATATTCCCTGAGCACTACAAATATTATCAAGGTAAATATATATATGAAAGGAAAAAAAATGAAAAATCTTGTTCTCCATATTATCTTAAAGAGCTGAATTCAAAAAGATGATAGTTTCTATTCTTTGTTGCCAGTTTAATGATGCATTTTAACTTCTTGTTTTAGAACTCAGGTAACATCAACATCATCATGTTGACGCCTCCATAGAAATTATTTTGTTGCTACCGTACTTGTTTCTGATTCATATACAAAATACCTTGATCAAGGCATGTATCTTCTAAGAGTCAAAATTCAAATGTAATTTTAAAAAATTATCTCAAATAATTATGAAATATTAAAAATGATGTATGTTATTTACACTTACTCAAGACAGTATTTGCTTACATTAGTTACTATTTGGTGGCAATTCAGGCCCAGTAGGGGATTAAACATACTACCTTAAAGAGTAAATGACTCATTTATTTTCTCCCTCACAGCCCATCACTTGAAGGAGAAAAGGCCAAGACACAAACCAGAATGTAGCCAAAAGTAATGGAAGGAAGGAAGATAAAAAGGAATGAAGGAAGGGAGGGAGGGAAGGCGTGTGGGAGAGAAGGAGGAGGAGGCATTAATAAAGTGAACACAGCATTCATAGCCCATATTGCTGTTCCAGTGAGGAGAATATTGTATGTACATAAGTGCTGACATATGTGTGTGTATGTGTGCATGTTTAACAGAGTAACAGGATATTATACGGATTATAGAGAGAAATGTGTTAGGCAAGTGTAATGTTGGACCGTGGACTTTGCCTATCGCTTTAAAAACTAACCTTATTTATAAGAAGAAAAATAAATGTAAGCAATTTGTTCTCTTCTTACAAATAAGAAAATACACATTATAGACCCCTAAACATTTTTTAGAATTAATTAAGTCTTTTTTTTTTCTTCCCCTGTGTAGAGTGCAGTGGTGTCATATATACTCAATACTAATTCTAATTCCTGGACTTAGTATGCTAGATAGATTTATTGGTCCTCTACCATATTGTCAAGAAATAAAGAAAATGAAGGGCAAATCCCATGATACAACTTAGGAAAAGAAAACAGAAAAGTGGCCATGAGAAAAAAAAAAAAAATAACACTTGGCTGGGCTTGGAGGCTCATGTCTGTAATCCTAGCACTCTGAGAGGCCAAGGCAGGTGTATTTACTGAGCTCAGGAGTTTTAGACCAGCTTGAGCAAAAGTAAGACTCAACCTCTACTAAAAATAGAAAAGCTAGCCAGGCATTGTGGCAGGCACCTGTGGTCTTAGCTACTTGGGAGGCTGGGGCAGGAGGATCTCTTGAGCCAAAGAATTTGAGGTTTCTGTGAACTATGACACCATAGTACTCTACATGGAGGGGGAAAAAATCACTTAATATGAATTCTGAAAATGTTTAGGGGTCTAAATATATATTTTCACTACATGTTTTCTATTTCTTTTTTATTTTTTTTTTTGAGGTATAATAAGTTACTAGTATTTGATATAAGATTTAAATTGGCTTTTATGTGTCAAGTTACCTTTTTTTTTTAATTTCAGGCATGGGGAGTAGAGAGGGGAGTGAGGAGGCCGGGAGGAGAGAAAGTATTTGTTGGGACCTTACCTAATGTGCACAATGCAATGGTACATTTCAAAACTATTAAGAGTAGAGTATAAATGTCTTACCACAACAAATAAGTAAGTGAGGTGATAGTTATGTTAACCAGTTTGATGTAAGCTTTCCACATTGTATATCAAAACAGCACATTGTACTCCATAAAAACATAAGGTACACAGTTATGATTTAATAAAAAACTCTTTTAAAAAAAAATTCAGATTAATATGAGGATACAAATGTTTAGGTTACATTGTTTTTGTTTCTAAAGAAAAGTTCAAGTTATAGTTGAGCCCTTCCCCCGCGAGTGTGTTAAACACCCTTACACTGTGCACATTAACCTCCAGTTAATCTGCCAATTAACCTCCCACTTTCCCCTTTGCTCCTCCTCCTCTCCCACTTGCTCGACAATTCTTGTGTTTTTCTTTCGTGTGGGCATGTAGTTGTTTATATATTCACTTCCTATTAGATTTGAGTATGTGTCAGGTTATTGGTTGATAAGATTTTCACCTCAGAAAAATAAAATTAGGAATTAAATATTTGTTTCTAATATATAATTCATAGTTGGAGAAAATTAATTGCTTTGATATTTTGAAAAAAAAATATGAATTTTATTTTGTTTCTTCCAGATGAAACTTCCTAATGCTTCTAAAATTACTTGGCTAAAATTCTAGGACGATGTTACATCTATTGGCTGCATAAAACCTGATTTTCAATTTGATTCCCATTGAACACACAAAATTGTTCTTTCTTCAAAGTGTATGTTGTTTCATTTCTCTTCTACTTTCTTCTTCAGTGTCATTGTGATAGACCTTCTGGTCTGGAAGACATTAATATTGAAAGGGCCTCTCATTCCTCTTAGCTTGCTATTATTTTCTCATGTTTTTCTAGAAGCAATGATTCATTTATTGTTTCTTTTCTTCTTTAATTGAGTTGAATATTCCCTTCCCTTTTCTGTAAAAATTGTTCTGCCTTCCAGACTTTATTTCAGAAATGATAAGCTGCCTTTTCTGTCGGTAATTACTTGTTCTGATGCTTGGTTAAACTGCAACAATTACAACTCATTTGAACAATGATTTTGAAGTATTATTGGTTCTTTTAAATAATATCTATAATTCAAAAAGCCTATTACCAAAATATAGGTATATTACTATTTAAACTTGATTTTTAGTTAGAATTAAAATGCATCTTTTGCAGTAATTTTTGCCAAAACAATCAAAGAAGTGAAATGGAAATTTTTTTGTTGTTGTTGCTGTTTGCTTCAAAACTCTGAGTTACTAGTTTATCAGCATAATCTGTGTGTGTGTTTTGTGCAGTATATGTATCCATATATGGGTACATATGCAAAAAGTAAGCACCTCAAAAGTGTGGTTTGCTATTCATGCAACTATCTTAGGTGCAGCAAAATTTTATAGCTTTACATAACAGCCATATTAACATCAGGAAGCTAAATATTAATACATTGTCTTTTAAGACTAGGTAAGCTTTTTAGAGGAGAAGTTGAAGGAGAATTAGGTAAAGAAAATTGACTTCCATTTTCCAATACTCATTTATTTCACATTTCCAAATCACACTTTTAGCAAATATTATATGCGATAGGCTATGATGACTTTTAGGTATAAAATTTTATTTATAAAATTGCATGAGCCACTGATTTTCAGAGCAGTAGGGATAAAATATTGACATCCTACTTCACTGATGCAACCTCTGATAAAATTGATATCCACTCTTTTTTCCTGAAACAAGGTCCCAGTTTTGAGGCCTTTCTCTGTGGTACAGAATGATAGTTTCGTTTCTTAATATCAAACTCTTTCGCCTGTTCCAAGCAAAACAGATGGTTAAGATAATTATAATGGAAATGGCATGCTGAGAAAACTGTTGGGAGACCATTCCATTCTTGTATTTTTCCTTTTTTCTTCTTTCTAAATGCAGTGGAGAACTGTGTGGGACAATGAACAAAACAGGCAAGTTTTAAAAAGTGACTTGTAGACTTGACACTGCGGCAGTGACCTGTGGGACTCAGATCAAGGCAGTTAGCCTCTCTGCGCGCAGTTTCTTCTGTAAAATTGAGACAAGGGTCTTGTTTACCCTGGTGGTCCTTCCAGGGCTCCGGTGGAATACCTGGGAAAGGCTTCCTGAAAGAACAGACGCTGTACTATAAGGGAGAAGAGAAGGTTCCTGCAAAATAAAACCCAAGTTACTTTTTTGTTGACCAAAAGAAATTTTATGCAAAAGGCATTTCGAATGAGTTTCAAACAGAGAACAGAAATGAATCTGAAATGCCTACCGTATGCTTTTTCAGCACTTTCTAGCAATTATGACAATTTAGGTGGTTATGTAAATTACACAATTCTTGTAAAATGATATAATTATGAAATGTTGGGGCAGAAACAGAAAAGGATTACATTGCTGTAAAGCGAATACGGCAATGATATAAGATTGGGAATACACCCCCTCCATCACCTTTTCGAAGTCCCTTGAGATTTTACAGTTGTCAATAGAAATGCATCAAAATGAAGAAAACTTTCTGAGGGCATAAAGGTTAGTGAAAACTAGATAGCATGGGAAAATATAATGGGAATATTTTGGTCTGATTTTTTATCATTTGGGATTCAGAATATTAAATCAACATTTGCATAAAAACTCTGCTAACAAAAACCTATCTTCAAAAATATTATTCATTCCCAACCATTTATTTGGCATTGGGGGTGTTTAAACCACTGGAAAAAATATTCATAATAAATATTTTAATTAGCATGTTTTCAAGACATAAAGGAAGATTTTATTGGGGCATATTTTACTGCTAAGTTGAAGGAGCTTCAGAACCATAAACCAACATACAGTAGATACATAGGCAAATTTCAGAAATCTTCCACTTACTTTTGGAGAACAGGAGATGAAGTATCTTTTCCTTTTAAATCTATAGTTTCTGCTTTATCCTTTATTTCCCAGTCAACTAACAGTGACAGGGTATATGTAACTGTGTTGGTTCTTCACTACGAGCATATTGCATTGAATTTCAAAGTTCATGGCAAGATTTCTTACCTTTTCTCTGCAATTGACACGTCCCTCCCAAGGAGGCATATAAAGAAGTGCACTTAACCAGAGGTTCATAGCTCACAAGGGTTTTTATTTGCCTTTCAAGGGAGACTACAAAAACACCATGCCTTCTAGCCATTTGAGGTTCTTTCATTTGAACCCCAAATACATGTACTTTGCACCCAAACTTTTGGGTAAAAATTGCCTTTGCCAGGCCTTTGCTTAGTTAAGCATTAACTGTGATGTGGGAGGTCACAAACAGAAGCTTTAATTCAACTTTTCTCTCCCGCTGTGGGGAGTAGGTGTGGTGTGGAGGAGGAGCTCTCTTCATCTCCCGTGGATGCGCCCCCAACAACTGCTCTCCCTGCACCCTGCTTCTTCTCCTTTGACAGTAGGTTCTTAATGATGCAGATAATTTTCTCTGGGACCACCTGCCCATTCCTCTCCCTTCCCACAAACAGCTTTACTTAATCTTCTTACATGATAATCACCATCTTTAGGCACGTCTGTAGAGATGTGTGGAATATTCATTTCAATGGTCACAAATATAACGCTTCTTTTTAAGCCTTCCCTCAAGTCAGGGCAGCTCTCAGAGAAGAGCAATTACTTTGCCAACGGGAGGAGAATTTCCCCAGTCACACCCTCTCACACTTGCTGAGACATCAGAAAGGAAATTCTGGAACTCAATTTTGGGGCAAGAACAAAGGGTATTGGCATGAAATATTCCTTTACAAAATTGCAAATGTGAACATCCTCTCTTGGCAAAGAAAAAGAGAGACCAAGAGACTTTTACATTGCTTCTCACTCAGAATTGCTTCAGATAGTGTCATTGGTCACTGGCTGACCAGACTAGGGTGGAGATTTGTCAGAAAAATTGTCCCTGCACCACTTCCTGTCTATGTCCCTTTCTTCTTTCTTTGCTTGAACATAGCTTTAAGGCAAGCCCTTTCTCATACATAAGCTTGGATTGTCTGGGGAGGTCTTCATGTATTCATTCCCCTCTGTCTTCCAGCTCTCACCCAGACACCTCTAGAAATTGCTCTTCTTTTTGCAACTGTTAAGGCAAAATAACAAGCATGGATAATAGGTTTGAACAGTCATTGTGTAGCCAAGACAAAATGCTATTTCAAAGTGGCCAACAGATTCTTCCTGTTGCTCTGAATGTAGTCTAGATCTTAAGATTCTTGGAACTTGGAAACTAAAATGTTAGGGCTTGTAAAGAATTTTTGCTTGTAGGGTGGAGCCTGGAATTTGTCCTAAAGCAGACACACCCATCATTCTGGGAGCTGCCACTGTAGTGAGCACTTTTTAGTCTTATAAGTACCTCCCATTGCTTTGAGAGGAATGAAAACCTAAGCTGGTAGAATAATAAGGTAATTAACGCTAGCTATTGTTTTCTAATTAAGAATGTCTTTTGGGTGCTCCTAATAGACTATGACCTTAAAATAATTAGCTTTTTACATTTCAAGTAAGGAATCTGTGTTAGTCCTCTCTTAGTGCATGCTATATGCTCAGTAGGTTAAGAGGGAATCACACAAATTTTGAGAAGCATTTAGTCTACTCTAAGGATCCCCTTGCCTGTATCTCCAGGGTCTGAATTGAACTGCCCTATACAGTGAGACGTGGTTTTCTTTCTTTTTTTTTTTTTTTTTCCTGAAGCAAATGCATGGTCACATGACTAACCATCATAAGTTCCATAAAAATAAGAAGCAAACCATGAACACCTAAAGAGATTCAACTCTTGTTTTCTCTCTTAATTGCTTGTCTACAAAAGACACAGAGCTTCTGAAATAGCAAAGCATTGAAGTATAAAGTGGGCTAGTAGCAGTCCCTGAGAAGGCCAAACTGATGGCCTAGAGGAGGGTGTATCTAATATCCACCTTTAGCCTTTTATATTTACTCATTTAATTCTTTTATATAACTCTTAGGTGTTTTAACTAAAACAGAGGCAAAGGGGTACAAAAGGAGAGTAGCAATCTGAAGATATGGTCCTAAGCAGACAGGCGGGGTATACATCCTGGGCAGTGGTCTACAGGATGCAATGACCTAGCAGATCTGTGTGGCATAAAAGTATTACTATGAATTCTCAGAAGAACTAACAGAGAAACCAAAAAAACAGATCAACTGCATTCAAACACATAAGCCAAGATATTTGATTAATGTAACCTTTGTACTTGATCACCCAAAGGACTGTAACAAACTAGTCAACATACGGAGATTGTCAACATAAGCTAGGGCTACTGTACTGATGCGTACCTGTGGTACACGTCTGGTTTATGAAAATTAGGTCAACTTAAGGAGGTGGTCAGTGTAGGCTGGTGGTCAACTATGGAGGTTCTACCATACTTCAAATATTAATACAATGTGCCCTTTTCTTTACAAATGTCAGAAATGCACATCAACTAGACTTATGATTTCCTTTCCCTTTTAAAACCAGGAAAGATGGTCATCTTTAATATTGATCACATTTTAGTGCATCTGAAGACATTATCAGAGAATGGAACAAAATAGTTTTAAGTAATACTCAATTGTTTTTTGAAAGCAAAAAATTACCATCCAAAAAAAAAAAAATTACCATCTATTCTATACCAAGTGACTATATACTGTTTACACACACACACACACACACACACACACACACACACACGTGTCCAATCATACACATACATATATACAGTAATACACACATACAACATCAGACAATTAAGTCTGAGAACCCAACCTAGAAAAAGTGCTGCACATCTCATTGTTTTATGTCACTATGGTCACCTTCAAAGTACCCCCTTAAGAAGATAGGTACTGATGCCAGTGCTTAGTCCACTCTTCAAAACAATTTTAGAACTCTTTTGGTGGAGTAGCCTTTACAAGTATTATTATATGAGGTCTGATAATTAGGTTGCAAACTCATACTGGGGTGAATAGGTCCTAGCATCAGGGCATAGCTTTCCAAGGGGAATATACACCTTGGATATACACAATAAAATATACTTAATTTTATAATATGGCACTTCTTATTCTTCTGCAGAAGGTTTTCATGATTTTCTTATATAGTTAGTCTTCAAAATACTAATAAAGTATTTTTTTATTTAATAGCTTTTTATAGAATGTTAACCAGAAAATATAACACCACCTGGAAAGTCATAGAAAAGTCTATTCTAACCTTGCTTAAACCAAATTTTCAAGAAACAATAAATAACAAGGACTTGACCCTTGTCCTCCTGAAAGATTACAGCATGATAGTCAAGACACAGATAATACCATAGCAATTATTTAGTTATTGTGAATATATTTATAATGAACATCCATATTAGAAACACGTCTCATCTGGTAGACATCCTTGAGGTAACCTGGACTTAGTAGGAAATACGGAGAGGGTAGCTTTCCAGACAGAATTACTAACATGTATGAATATTGCCCTGAATAGACGCACTTGTTTTTTGTAGGAACTAAAATAAGCAAAGTAAACATCAAGAGAATGAAGACAAGGGAGGGTGATCCTCAGATCTCAGAAGTGTATGCTCCCATTTAAGCAAAGATTTTTAAACAATTTTAAGTCAGTAGCACTGTAATAAAATGTGGCCAAGTTGTTAATATCATAGAAATTCTCTGAACATACCAGATTTTTACTTGAAATAGGTTAGTTATTATTCTCTATTATCTTTATATCATTAATTTCTACTCCTTTTTCTTAATTTGTGGAGGATTTTTTTACTTTATAGATGACCTCACGTAATACGAATTAATTAATGATATTTTGTCAAAATAGCCTCTGAAAGTATATACTATTTGGGGGGTGAACTCTTTTCTCTAGTAGAATTGCATTTTTGCCAAAACACACTAAGAGGGTATGGGACATATTGTTTTGACGTTATTGTTTTAGGCAGAACTTCACTCACCTATTTATGTGAAGGCACATTTTCTAATAAGAAGATTCATGTGGAGCAAATTTGAATTACGTGTATTCACAAAGTGACAGAAAGAAAACAAATATAACACATCAACCTATTATTATACCTGAACTCCATTCTTCCCGTTTTGAGGCCCTCCCATGGTAAATACTTGCTTTGCCTTAATGATGTTAAGTTCAGATTGAGTATGAGATATCCAAGAGCACATATAAGGCCAAAAATTGTGAACAGTTATACAAGAAGAATTAACTTTTCCAAAGACCAACTCTCTTTCACAGATCTTTCACTCTGAAGTAGTTTTGTCCTTTGGTAAAGAAAATGAAATTTCATTACATTGCTATTTAAGTACAAACAATACTTATTTTTGAATTACATATCAAATATTTTCAATATTTTATTCTCATATTTTTTTCTATCAATAAAAAATATTTGGTTATCTTGGTATAGGATGGGACACACCATAACTTATCTCACTGCACTTAATGAAAAAATTTTACTTAACAACTTTTACTATGATAAAGAACTGAATGATGGTCATTCAACAATGAAGGGAATGCATGATGGTCATTTAACAAAGGGAGGCAAATTTTGTAATTGTCAAAAAAAAAAAAGAATCACCAAAAGTTAAACCAAGAAATTTTCTCCTTGGATAGCTTAGTTTTCTCATTTTTCCATTGTGCTATTAATTTTGTGGGAAAAATAAATGAACATGATAAACATATATATTCTTCTATAGCCATATGTGGTTACACATATGGAAACCACATATGCAGTAGTGAGTGGTTTCATTACATTATAATACCATAATTTCACTGTACCTTTTTCTACATTTAAATATGTTTAGATATACAAATCCATACCCATTATGTTACCATTGCCCACCATGTTGAGTGCAGTAACATGCTGTATGCATTTGTAGCCTAGGAGTACCAGGCTACCCCATATAACCTAGGTGTGTAGTAAGCTATCCCATCCTGGTTTGTGTAAGTACACTGGATGATGCTCACGTGACCAAAACACCTGACAGTGCATTTCTGTGCCTATATTGCTGTTTTTCAGTGACACATCATTCTGTATGTCTGCGTGCATATGGACATATATGTGTGTATACATACCAGTAATAGTGACAAAATTTATAAACATGTAAAATAATGTAGAATGTTTAAAATTGGAGAAAATATCTTACAAATAAAAAATCAGATCTGCTTAGTTTCACATATAAGTAAGTTAATTTGGGGGCAATGTAAAAATTGTTCTGCCTCAGTTTTGTGGAAAGTGCATACATACTTTGCACAGGTATTCTCCTGTGTAGAATATAGAGATCAGACCAGATAATGTCTAAGTTTTCTTCAGAATCTTAATTGCTGCACACACACACACACACGTATGTGTATGATTTTAGCATCACTTGATCATTTTCTTACTGGAACATATATGGTCAAATTTGCTATGAATGTCCCTAAATGCCATTGTTCTTAATTCATTTTTATCATTCATAGGAAAATATTTTTTAAAACACATGCACTCGCACACAGAGAAAAGGAAACTGATGATAAGCAATTTAAATTTTAGTCATTTTTAGTGATGACAGAAGTAGTGAGTTTTAAGACAGAAAATAAAAAGTTTTTTAAAAAAATTGTTTAGTATGTCCAAAGCAATGGCAGATGTTGAGTATTTTTTTGGCCTTGAAAACGTCAATGATAATTTTTCTCTTATGATTTTTCTGATTGCCACCAATGGCAAAATCATCTGTCAGTCACTTTTGCTCACATCCACTTGTTGTGGACAAAGCCACTGTGCCTCGTGGTGGCCTTGAGTGGCCACTGTAACGATGGCCCCGTTCTGGGATTATACCCTCTGTGTATTTGTGAGTGTATGTGCACACACTATAAACATCACTCTATAGCTATTTTCAGATTATTCATATTAAACGTAGGGTCTTTTCAAGTTAGAGTCCTAGGATTTATACACATAATAATGAGGTAAAACTCCCAGCTGCAATAGGCTGCTTCAAATGGTTGCAGTATTAAAATAACAATCACTACATATTCTTTATCAATTTAAAATTTGTAATAGTGGAAAGTTTCCTATGTGCCAGGATGTATCCAGCAATGACTTGGTCTTTGTCCTCCAGCGTTGTCAGCCTCTTAATTTCAATAAAATGAAGAAATAACATGAGCTGCAGCTGTTTCTGTCCTGTGGTCTGCAAGTCTAACCGGCATCAGTGATCAAAATGAAATAAAAATAAATTACAAAGAACCTCCTTGTCCCTGGAACTAGTGAGCTACAGAAGTTGATGATACCATAACCTCTGTCTTCAAAGCCAGAAATTCTCTATGATCCTGAAATTAAATTCTGTGAGTCTATAGAATGTGGGTTAAATGGCTTTATTCGGTATCCAGTTCAACATAGACAATGGCTCGTTAAATTCTGTCTTAGTTGATAGTCTTCTCACAAACACCCTGACAACAATAACAAAAACTTGCTAAACTTTTATTTCATATTTTCCAGTGCCACATGTGGTCATCTAGAGTTCTGAAGACAGATGTGATCTTATAAGTAACAGATAAAAGATAGTAAATAAAATTTTAATAGAACTTCCAATTTTAAGTGCCCTTTTATTATTCCTGCTGCATTTTGTTTTAATGAAATGATAAACAAATATTATCAAATTGGTATGTGTGAAGCGCATGCAGTTACCTTGTTTGGTTCCATGCAAAGAACCAAGTATTTTAGTATTTCCACCTGGACTCATGAACAAGATGCCTTCCTTTCTTGCTCTTCTCCACCTTCCTCCTTCCTTCTTCTACTTATTTAATTTTATCAAAATGGAACCAAAAAGCCTAAATTAGTCCACATTTGAAACAAAAAGGTAGTTAACTCATTTCTGGAGACCTGACCGTGGCAAATGTTTTTTGCACACTCTCATTATTATCTATTCTTTTTATTTTCACTGGCTAGTTTTGCCTGGCTGTTTGCTCATAGAGTTCTCTAGGGATAGTTGTACATTTGAGAAATGTTTCAAAACTCAAACACTTAGTCACTGTGATAGTTTGAGCAAAAATGGAGGAAAATATTACTTTTCAGAGTTTGAATCTAATTGAATTTGCAGCATAGTATACATGAGGATGGGCCAGATATATTCTCAGCTCCCCCAAAATGAAATTTTCTGGACAAAAATTTCCGCAGGGTTGAAACACAATAGGTTTCAAAGTAGAATAGACCAAGACGTGAATAATCAGTAGTCTAACCTGGCTGAACTTAACAGAGCTGTGTAGCGTCTGATAAGTTGTATCACCTTTGTGTAGGTCAGACTTCTTATTTAAAAGTGAGATTCTTTTTAGCTGTGGTGGCATATATCTGTAGTCCCAGCTACTGGGAGGTTGAGGCTGGAGGATCATTTGAATCCAAGTGTTTTATTTCAGCCAGAGCAACATAGTGAGACTCTGTCTCTAAATTTTTTTTAAATGAGATTCTTTGTCACCCACATGACCCACATCACATACTCCCCTTAAAATTTTATGATTCAAAGTAAATGTTAAACACAGCAAAATCTCTTTATCTTCAAAAGTAATCACAAACGTATTCCAATGCATATTGTATTTATCCCATAACTGATTCATTTTGTGTATTATAAGTAAAATGAAAATGGATATTGATAAATATTTGATAATTATCTGGAAATTTTAGCCAGCATAGATTTAGTGAGCTATGAGATTCAGTTTGACATGTATGTTAATCATAAGATAATTATAAAAATCTTTATCATTTCCTCCGGGCAATCTCAATTTATAATAATCAAGGAAAATAGTCATTTGTCTAAAATTTAAAAGAGAAATTACAGAATGCAAATAAAATAGTTAACTGTTAAAGCAATGTATGATTGCTTTCATATAAAAAATATAGTAATAGAAACCATCTTTTCTTTTTACTAGTTTAATTTTCACATTTAATAATCTACATCCCTTTCAAAGTCTTAGAATCAGAAAGACAAAAAAAAAATCTGTTTTGCTTACATATAGTCCTCTTATCATGCACATGCCAGATGGTATTTCATATCAGGTCAGAAATAATGAAGGAATCTGGCTTTAAATCTAAGAATCAAGGGGAAAAAATGAGTAACTAGGGATTACATATTTGTAATAGCATTTTTTTCCTGTAATAATTTCTTACATGTTTTGTTTGTGTATGTGGATTTATTTTACTTATTTCATTTCTATTATACCTTGTTGGAATTCTGGAAGTTTATTTATGATATGTTTGAACATATTTTCAGTCCTTGCATCTCTCTAGCAAAGTAATAATTTGACCTTCAGATATTTTAAATGGAAATTTATGAACAAGTTTAGAAACTGGGAAATCTGTGACTCATGGCGGGGGGGAAATAAATAGAAATTCTTTCAAGTATGAAAGACAATAATATTTTTCTAATTCATCTTAGAGAAACTAATTATATGATTAAATAGTCTGAATTCTTTGGGAAAACAAGTAATGCATTTTTATATAACAATGGCATATTTCATAATCATAAACCCAACTAACTGTATTTAGAAACCAAATTCAGATCTTTGTGTTGTACAGAATATAGAATATTATACTCAATCTACTAATTTTTATTGTCTTAATTTTTAACTCTCAGTTGTTTTCGCTAGACCAAATGCCTGTCTATATCATTAACTAACCTGATCAAAACTAGTTTATCCCTCACTATAGTCTCTATATAATAATGTCTCTATATCATAATTATTTGGCTTTGTTGCCTTGACAACCTATAAGCTATGCAAAAGAGAACAGACAATTCAAATAATATATGTAGCTGGATTAGAAAAAGAAGTCAAAATTTCTCTTACAGCATGATAGCACCAGGAGCTCTGAGGACCCGCTTCCTAGAGAAACTGGGAAAAATTCTTGCAGAAAAAATTCAAGTGTATGAAATTGGTCTTTGGGGCACTTAAATTTCTGGAAATGGTCTTAACAAAGGCACACATGGATCATGTAATGGATAAATTAATAAATATTCAGTCAAGAAAATGTACTAAAATGATTGTGTTCTCCCTAGCCATTGAGCACTCAGCTCCTAAAGTTGGGTCATCAGTAGAAAGAAATGTGCTACTGACACATTTCAGGAATTTTTGCAATGGAAAGTAGCAAGATGTAAAACAGAGAGCTCCAAATATTTTTCCAAAGGTAAAGATTTCATTTGTCAGAGAGTGTGAAGAAGTTTAAGTCTCTCAAAAACAGTGAAGATTACAGTTTAAGACAATTGGGAGGTTTTTGGAAGATACACAGGAGCTATAAGCTAAGCTGTAGGTTGAGTACTATTAGCGAACCAGCGTTGAAAAAGCTTAGAAGTGCCTCTTTAGGCTTAGAAAAATGTAACACACTGAACATAGGAACTGCCTCTTCAGATGATCCTGAAGTTAACTGACTATGTTGGTCAAACTATTTATGCCCCAAGCATTGTAGGAAACCAGACCTTTATTTATGCTATCAATTAGAGGGGTTGGATGTGATCAAAGATAGTAATAGTCAAAGAGAATCCTGCAAAAGTCACTGTCATTGCAGGATACTATAGGCGTATCCAAGGCTGTATTCCCTTAACAATATCAGAATATCACTAGTTTCACAGCACAAGGGGGCAAGAGTAAGCATTGGTGGTGCTATCAGAGTAGATTTTACCAAAATAAACCAGCCAGTCTAAAAACAAAAGCATAAGCAAATAACAAGCTTCTGTGGTGGTACTCAGAGCAGCTAAAATATACTACCTAATGTTTCAAGTTTCTAATAAACAGCATGAGACCTGGGTGGCTCCTGTGGTTCAGTGGATAGGACGCTGGCCCCGTAACTGAGAGTGGCATGTTTGAACCTGGCCCTGGCCAAACTGCAACAAAAAATAGCCAGGCATTGTGGTAGGCACCTGTAGTCCCAGCTACTGGGGAGGCTGAGGCAAGAGAATTGCCTAAGCCCAAGAGTTGGAGGTTGCTGTGAGCTGTGATGCCACGGCACTCTACCAAAGGTGACAAAGTGAGACTCTGTCTCTTAAAAAAAAAAAAAAAAAAAAAAAAACTGTGAGACCTGAAAAGGAAAAAGAAAATATAACTCAAACACAGGGAGGAAAGCAGGCAACAGAAACCACCTACAAATGCAACCAGATGTTGAATTCAATGAAGTCTTCAAAGTAACCATTACAAATGTGTTCTAAGCATTGACTAAGGAAGCAGAAGATGATATGACAACAAGAGTACATCAAATAAAAAAATCAACCAATTATCAATAAAGATAGAAATTTTAAAAAACCAAATTTCAATCAACGTTTTGAAAAACAAAAGAACTGAAATAAAACCTTCACTGGATTTGAATTGGCAAAAAAAGAATTGGTGATTTGAGGTGTCATTCAATAAAGATTATATAATTCAAAGAACAAAGAAAAAGTTGAAGAAAAAAATAACTCAGAGAATTATGGGAAATAAATAAGCATATAAAAAAATACATAATGGAGTCCCAAAAGGAGAGAAGTAGAAGGGAACAGGAAACAAAGATTCAAAACCAAAAAAAAAAAAAAGGCTAAAAACTTCTCAGCTTTATTGAAAAATACTGATCTACATGCTTAACACACACCAAATAGGATAAACATGAAAAAATCCACAGATATATGCATCATAGTAAAAATGTTCGAAGTCCAAGCCAAGGAGAAAATCTTGCAAGCAGAAAGAGGTACTTCCAGAGTTTTCAAGTGAATTCTGAGATGATTAGCAGAAGACTTTCTGTCAAAAATGATGGAGGTCAGAAAGCAGTGAGATAACATATTTAAAGCACTCAAAGAAATTAAATACATCCAAGAATTCTGTATGAAGTAAAGCTCTGTTTTATAATTGAAGACAAAATAAAAACATTCCTAGATGAAATGAAACCAATTTTACATGAAATAATAAAGGAAAAATCTGTAAATTGAAAGCAATTGACCCCATGCAGTAACTTGAATCCACATTAAAATATAAAGAACAATGATAAAAATAATTATGTAATTATAAAAAATACTATAAATACATATTTGTTCTTTTTTCTCTTAGCTTAATAAGCAATTACATAACACATTATATAGATATATGTATGTGTGTATATGTATGTATATATATGATGTATTATTGGATCTATAGCATAAAACATGATATATTTGGCAATAACACCATAAAGGAGGTGGATGAAATCAAAGCTGTGTAGAATAAGACATTGACTCCAGATTGTAACTTGACCCATAGAAACAAATAAAGAGATACAGAAATGATAAATAAGAAGGTTAATTAACAAAGCTATAAATATTTACTTGCTGTTCTTTCTTCTCTCAGCTTTAATAAAATATACAAAATTATATAATTTCATAAATACAGCAATGCAATGTGTTTGTAATATTTATAGATACAAGTAATACCACAGGCATTTAAAAAGAAAATAGCATTATATAGGACATTTCTATATTTCACTAAAATTACGTTAGTGTAAATATGAAGCTGACTCTGATAAGTCAAGATAGATTAGGTGTGTCCAACTTCCAGATCATAGGCCAAAGGTAAATGAGGTATGGACTTTTTTATGTATCCATGGTGGAAAATATCTTGAAAATTATGCATGAGCCTTTTTTTTTTTTTTTTTTTTTTTTTGCTCACCAGTTTTTGTTAGTGCTTTTGTGTTTAATGTGTGGCCCAAGACAACTCTTCTTCTCCCAATGTGGCACAGTGAAGCCAAAAGGTTGGCACCCGTGAGTGGTAGTTCTAGAGCTAACGCTAATGTTGTTCAATTAGAAAATTTTAAAGCAATTTAAATTCTACATTACGAAGTATTCATCTAATGCAAAAAAAAAAAAAAGCAACAAAGCAGAAGGAAAATCAAAAGTAATACACAAAGCAAAAAGTAAAATGGTAGACACAAATCTAACTATATTAACAATGGTATTAAATGTGAATCAATTAAACAATCTTATTAAAAGGCAGCATTTATCAGAATGGGGAAAAACATCAAGACACATGTATATGCTATGTACAGGTAGCATACTTTAGACCCAAAAGTAGTATTTTAGTAAAGACTAAATGACAAGGAAAGATGTAGCATGTAAGTAGCAATCAAAAGAGAGTTCAACTGACAATATTAATAGACTTAAAACAAAGAGTGTTATTAGATGTAGAGAGAAACATTTACTAACAATTAAAGTGTCAATCCTTTATTGGGATATAAGAAATATATATACATGTGTATATATACACTTACCAAATTAAAAAAAAAGCAAAACCTGACAGAAATGAAAAAAAAAAAATACAGGGTTCCATAATAATCAAAGACTTCTATGTCCCACTTTAAATGATGATAGAACAATTATGTACAAATGAACAAGGAAGTAGAAAATTTGCACACCATAAACCATTGCGTTTATCAGCATCTCTACAAGTATAAAACACATCCAAACATCATTTATACAAAATTCTACCCAACAATTTTAGACTGTATATTTTTTCAGATGCAGATAGGACATTCTCCAGGATAAACCATATGCTAGCCTAAAAATAATCCTCAATAAATTTTAAAGATAGAAATAATACAAAGCACATTTTACTTCAATGGAATACAATTATGAATCCTTAACAAAAGAGATACAGGAAACTCACTAATGTGGAAATTAAAATAACATGCTGCATAATTAACCAATGGGCGAAGGAAGAAATTAAAAGTGATATTAGGAAACACTTCAAGATTAATGGAAATGAAAACACCATGTGCCAAATTTAGGGGATACACTGATTGGAAGGAAATTTATAGCATTGAATGTATATATTAAAAGAAAAATTTGAGGAGGCTGAGCCAGGAGAATTGCTTGAGCCCAAGAGTTTGTGACAAGCTTGGCAACATAGAGGCTTCATCTTTACAAATAAAAAATAAAAACAATTGTCTGGGTGTGGTAGTGAGTGTCTATAGACCTAGCTACTTACAAGCCTAGGTGGAGGATTGCTTCAGCCCAGGAATTCAAATTACAGTGAGTTATGCCTGGGCCACTGCACTCTATGGGCAACAGAGAGAGACCCTGCTCAAATAAAGAAGAGTGGAAGGACTATCTTCAGTCAATAACCTAACTTTTAATATTCAGATACCAAAAAAAAAAAAAAAAAGCAAACTAAACCTAAAAAATGAGAAACATTAAGATTAAAGCAGAAATTAGTAAAACACACAATGAAAAAAAATAGAAAATTAATGAGAACAAAAACTATTTTTTAAAAACATCGAGAAAATTAACAAAACTTTAGCTAGATTTATGAAGAGAAAGAGAAGGCTCAAATTAGTAGAATCAGAAACAAAAGAAGAGGTGCTAAAACAGAATACTGTAAAAAAGTATATGCTGATATATCAGATAATTGATGAAATAGAAAAAGTTCTAGAAAGACACAAACTACTGAAACTGGCTCAATATAAAATAAGCTCAATTTGAATTGATAAGTATATAAGTCAATGTAATAATCAAAATCTACCCACAAAGAAAAATCACAGGCTCAAATGGCTTGAACTGGTAAATTCTAAAGAAATAAGAATAGCTACAGAAAAATTAGTACCAGTTATTCACAAATCCTTCCAAGAAAGAGAGAGAGAGAAATACTCCGTAACTCTTCTCTAACGTGAGACTAGTATTACCATGACACCAAAAGCACATAAAGACATAACAAGAAAAGAAAACGTGGCTCACAGCCTGTAATCTCAGCACTTAGGGAGGCTGAAGTGGGAGAATCACTTGAACCTAGGAGTTTGGGACCAGCTTAATCATCTCAGTGAGAACCTGTCACTACAAAAATATTTTTAAATTAACCAGGCCTGCTGATATGGGATAATCACTTGAGACCAGGCATTCAAGACTGTGTGAGCTATGACAATACCACTGCATTCTAACCAAAATGATAGAGCTAGACTCTGTCTCTCAAAAAATAATAAAAAATTAAAAATAAATAAAAGATAAGAGAATACCAGACCAATATGTTCTACGAATTCAGATGGAAAGGTCCTCAGCATAATACTAACAACCAAATCTATAATGCATATATAAAGTGAAATAATTATATACCATGTCAAAGTGGTATTTATCCCAGGAATTAAGTTGGTTTAATATTTGAAGATCTACTAATGTAATGCATGATAGCAATATAACAAAAAGCCAAAATCACAGATTATTTCAGTACAGAGATAAATAGCATGGAACCAAATTTACCATCTTTTTGTGATTAAATCACTCAACAAACTAGGAATAGAAAGAACTTTCTCAACCTGATAAAAGCGTCCATGAAAACAGAGCTAATATCATACTTAATAAGGGAAGACTAGATGGTTTTCCCCTAATTAGAAATAAGACAAGGATGTCCATTCACCACATTAATTTTATTCAACATTGTACTGGTAATTTTAGTTAGGTCAATTAGACAAAAATAAATAAAGGGCACCACATTGAAAACAAAGTAGTAAAACAATTTCTATTTGCACATTACATGATCTTGTTCATAGGAAACCTTAAGGAATTCACTGAAATATCGTTAGAACTGATAAATGAGCTTACCAGACTCAAAAGGCAAGATAATATATAGAAATAATTGTATTTCTAAATCTCTGAGATTACCAAAAACAAAATTAAGAAAACAATTTTATTTAAAATAGGGTCAGACATTTAAAATGTCTTAACACAATAACTGAGAAAATGTCGTGAAGGCTATTTTAACCAGTTTGATGAAAACATTTCAAATTGTATATAAAACTAGCACATTGTACCCCATGATTGCATTAATGTACATGGCTATAATTTACTAAAAATAAATAAATAAATAAAATAGTGTCAGAAAATAATAAAATACTTAAATTTGACAAAATTATAACTCTGAAAACTGCAAAACAGTGTTCAAATAAATTAAAGGAGATAAAAATAGGTAGATTAACATTTTATGTTCATAGACTAGAAGATTTAATATTGTTAAAGTAACAATATACTTCAAATTGGTCTCCATATATGTATTCTTTTTTTTAATTTTTTATTAAATCATGTTGTATACATAAATGCAGTCATGAGGTACAATGTGCTGGTTTTATATCCAATTTGAAATATTTTCATTCAACTGGTTGACATAGCTTTCATGGCATTTTCTTAGTTATTGTATATAGACATTTATATTCTACATTAAGTAAATTTCACCTGTACCCTTCTAAGATGCACTGTAAGTGTGGACCCTTCAATTACTTTCCCTCCACCCATCCTTCCTCCTCCCCTCCCTACCCTTGTCCCTTTCCCCATATTATTGTGCTGTAATTGGGTTATAGCTTTCATATGAGAGCTATAAATTAGTTTCATAATAGGGCTGAGTACATTAGATACTTTTTCTTCCATTCTTGGGATACTTTGCTAAGAAGAATATTTTCCAGCTCCATCCATGTAAACGTGAAAGAGGTAAAGTCAACATCTTTCTTTAAGGCTGCATAATATTCCATGGTGTACATATACCAAAATTTGTTAATCCATTCGTGGGTCGATGGGCACTTGGGCTTTTTCCATGACATAGCAATTATGAATTGGGCGGAAATAAACATTCTGATACAGATATCTTTGTTATAATGTGATTTTCAGTCTTCTGGATATATACCTAGTAGAGGAATTATGGAATTGAATGGCAGTTCTATTTTTAGATTTCTAAGTATTCTCCAGATATTTTTAAAAAATGACAGTATTAGTTTGCATCCCAGCAATGTAAAAAGTATTCCCTTTTCTCCGCATCCACACCAGCATCTCTGGTTTTGGGAGTTTGTGATGTGGGCTAATCTTATTGGAGTTAGATGATATCTCAACGTAGTTTTGATTTGCATTTCTCTGATGCAACACTCATAAATCTGTAGCCTTTATATATACCAACAATAGCCAAGCTGAAAAAACAGTCAAGAACTCTATTCCATTTACAACAGTGCCAAAGAAGATGAAATATCTGGGAGTTTACCTGACAAATTATGTAAGATCTCTATAAAGAGAACTATGAAACTCTAAGGAAAGAAATAGCTGAAGATGTTAACAAATGGAAAAACACACCATGCTCATGGCTAGGAAGAATCAACATTGTCAAAATGTCTATACTACCCAAAGCAATATACAATTTTAATGCAATCCCTATTAAAGTTCCATTGTCATATTTTAAACATCTCGAAAAAATAATTCATCATTTTATATGGAATCAGAAAAACCCTCAAATAGCCAAGACATTACTCAGAAATAAGAACAAAGCAGGAGGAATCACACTACCAGACCTCAGACTGTACTATAAATCGATAGTGATCAAAACAACTTGGTACTGGCACAAAAACAGAGAGGTAGATGTATGGAACAGAATAGAGAACCAAGAGATGAACCCAGCTACTTACCGCTATTTGATATTTGACAAGCCAATTAAAAACATTCGGTGGGGAAAAGACTCACTATTTAACAAAAGGTGCTGGGTGAACTGGCTGGCGACCTGCAGAAGACTGAAACTGGACTCACACCTTTCACCTTTAACCAAGATAGACTCTCACTGGATTAAAGATTTAAACTTAAGACATGAAACTATTAAAATACCAGAAGAAAGTATGGGGAAAACTCTGAAAGGAATTTGTCTGGGCGAATATTTTATGAGGAGGACCCCCTGGGCAATTGAAGCAGCATCAAAAATACACTACTGGGACCTGATCAAACTAAAAAGCTCCTGCACAGCCAAGAACACAGTAAGTAAAGCAAGCAGACAGCCCTCACAGTGGGAGAAAATATTGGCAAGTTATGCCTCTAACCAAGGTTTAATATCCAGAATACACAGAGAACTCAAATGTATTAGCAAGAAAAGAACAAGTGATTCCATCTCAGGGTGGGCAAGGGACCTGAAGAGAAACTTCTTTGAAGAAGACAGGCGCACAGCCTACAGACACGTGAAAAAATGCCCCATATATGTATTCAATGCAATCACTGTCGGAATCCCAGCTTCCTTATGGAAACCAA
>CAUYRH010078990.1:0-32615 GCA_963574655.1 Perodicticus potto
AAAGCTTTTTTGCATTAATTGAGAGAATCATGTGGTCTTTGTTTTTTATTTTATTTATGTGATGTATTATATTTATGGGTTTATGTATGTTGAACCAGCCTTGTAACCCTGGGATAAAACCAACTTGATCATGGTGTATAATTGTTGTGAAGTGTTGTTGAAATCTGTTTGCTAGGATCTTATTAAAAATTTTTGCATCAATATTCATTAATGACATTGGTCTATAGTTTTCTTTTGTTGTTGGGTGCACACTACTCAGAAATAAAAACAGAGCAGGAGGTATCATGTTACCAGACTTCAGACTATACTATAAACCTATAGTGATCAAAACAGCATGGTACTGGCACAAAAATAGAGAGGTAGATATATAGAACAGAATAGAGAACCAAGAGATGAACCCAGACATTTATAGTCATTTGATCTTTAACAAACCTATCAAAAACATTCACTGAGGGAAAGATTCTCTATTTAATTTAACAAATGGTGCTGGGTGAACTGGCTGACAACCTATTGAAGACTGAAACTGGACCCCCATCTCTCACCATTAACAAAGATTGATTCTCACTGGATAAAAGATTTAAAGTAAGACATGAAACCATAAAAATATTAGAAGATAGTGCAAGGAAAATGCTTGAACAAATTGGCCAGGGAGAATTTTTTATGAGGAGGACCCTGGCACAATTGAAGCAACACCAAAATTATATTACTGGGATCTGATAAAATTAAAAAGCTTCTGCACAGCCAAAAGCACAGTAAATAAAGCAAACAGACATCCTTCTTCAGAATGGGAAAAGATATTTGCAGGTTATGCTTCTGACAAAGGTCTGATAACTAGAATCCATAGAGAGCTCAAACTAATCAATAAGAAAAAAACAACCCCATTTCTATGTGGGCAAGAGACTTGAATAGAAACTTCTCTGAAGAAGACAGGTGCATGGCTTACAAACACATGAAAAAATGCTCACCATCTTTAATCATTAGAGAAATGCAAATCAAAACCATTTTCAGATATCATCCAACTCCAGTAAGATTAGCCCACATCACAAAATTCCAAAACTACAGATGTTGGCATGGATGTGGAGAGAAGAGAACACTTCCGCACTGCTGGTGGGAATGCAAGCTAATGCGGCCTTTTTAGAAAGACATTTGGAGAATACTCAAGGAACTAATAGTGGACCTACTGTTTGATCCTGCAATCTCCCTATTAGGTATTTACCCAGATGATCAAAAATCTTTTTACAACAAAGACATATGCACCAGAATTTTTACTGAAGTCCAATTCATAATTAGCAAGTCATGGAAGCAACCCAAGTGCCCATCAATCCATGAATGGATTAACAAATTGTGTTATATGTACACCATGGAATCCTATGTAGCCGTAAAAAAAGATGGAGACTTCACATCTTTTATGATTACCTGGATAGACCTGGAACATATTCTTCTATCTCATGAGTGGAAAAAGAAAAATATCCAATGTATTTAATACATAGTATTGAAATCAGTATATAATCACCTACACATTTATAGGAATGGTAAAACATAACTATAGTCCAGAAAGAAGGAGGGAAGAGGAAAGAGAGAGGGGAGGGGGGAGGTCAGGAGATGGGAGTGTTTTGGGGAGGATCCAATTTAATAATGTGCATAATGCAATGATCCATTTCTGTACTATTAAGAATAGAGCATGAATGTTTTTGCCACAGCAAATAAGTAAGCTAGGAGACGGTTATATTAATCAGTTAGATGTAAGCATTCCACATTGTATATCAAATCAGTACATTGTTTCCCATAAATGCATTAATGTACACAGTTATGATTTAATAAAGAATTTAAAAAATAAAAAAAAAGTGAGACTCAAAGAAGGGGCAGATGGTTGAGCCTTACTCCTTTAATATAGTTCCTCATGTTGTGGTGACCCCCAATAATAAAATTATTTTCATTCACCTATATTTGTATGGGGTGTATGTGTTGGTTTTAGGCGACCCCTATGAAAGGGTCGTACGACCCCACAGGGTGAGAACCGCCACCTTAGGGACTTCTTATATACCTGCTTCATAGGGGAGAGGGGGAGATGAGGGAAATGGAGCAAGTGAGGGTTTCTAAATAGTTTTTAGAGGAATCAAATGAGCCCCAAGCAAAATGGTCTGGGACAAAGTTCCATGGGACTATGGGAAAAGGTGAGAGACGGAACTTCACTGCAAATAAAGGTTGTCTTCTTATGCAGATAAAGTCTCCCAGGCACTGTCCTGATGTTCACCTTGGGAGAACACACGAGAAGTCTGTCTCTGTGTTCAGAGAACTTTTAGTTTCTTCTCCTCTCCAGTGGCTAATCCTTCCTGGTTATTTGATGAGATTCCAAGGAAGAGAGTTTCAAGGCAGCTGCATCTCTTCTGAAGAAATGTCCTCTAATCAGATAAAGGAAATTCAGACAATGCCCCTCCCTGTGCTTTGGGAAGGAAAAAGGATCAGATAGACGGGGAGAGGGGAAGAGGAAAATCAGAAAGAGGAAGACTTCGGTTCTAAGGTTTATTTCTGAGGTCTTTTAATTTCCTTTAACTCAAAGCCCTCTAAGTTGTGATACTGTACTTTGGAGTTTTGTTCTCTGCACCCCAAAAATATTTAAGTATACCTTCTATATGTTTCATCTTGTTAGTAAATTTGATGTTAATTAATTTGCTGTTAGGTAAGAGTGGGTAGTTTTTTCTTGAGTGATGTGTCTGCTAATAAGATTAATAAGCCCTAATTATAAAATACAAATATTAATAAAATTGAAAGTAGCATCATGCTAGAAATAATCATGATTTTTATTTTAACATAACCATTTTGTTAAAAAGTCCAGAGAGAAAGTGACCAAATAGAGCAAAGGAAATAAATTCATGATGACTGGTGCAAGATTATGTACATCGTGAGTGAAGCTAGAGAAATATCAGGCAACGTATCTTTTAAGACTTTGAAAGACATCCTATTTAATTTGGATTTATTCCAAAAGAAGTAAGGAATGTTTTCAGCCTTTTAATTACTGCTGTGACATGATCAGTGCTTTAATTGTATGTGGCTCTAATGTGAATAATGCAGTAGAAAAAAGTGTAACACTTGAGGAAAGAGTCAAGTTAAGATACTGCAATATGATGGTAGTATGTTCAAAGTAAGTAGTATTTGTGAGAGAAGTGGACAGAGTCAAGAATATTTGGGAGGTTATTTGTGAAGTAATTAGAATAAAGTGATTTCTGAATATTTGGGAGGTAAAAGTAACATAATTTAGCAGTAGATGAGTTTAGGTGTGATGGAGTAGTCCAAGATAAAATT
The DNA here is from genome assembly GCA_963574655.1 of Perodicticus potto. Lineage (NCBI taxonomy): Eukaryota > Metazoa > Chordata > Mammalia > Primates > Lorisidae > Perodicticus > Perodicticus potto. Next base: position 3,304 of record CAUYRH010078990.1, read on the forward strand.
TGGCATTTCTGTTCAGGTGAACTACAGAAATAGCTATAACAATCAGGTATGTATCAAAAACAATAGGAGAAAAATAAAGCAGCAACTGAGAAAAATAGGAAGAGATGGTAAGTTCCATTTTTGATATTTGGAGTTTTAAGTGATTGTGAGATCACAAAGTAGAGGCTCACGTAAGTAGTTGGATACATGAATTTGATCTTCAGCAGCCTTTTCTTAGCTACAGCTAATAATTTAAACATCTTGAATACAAAAGAGGATAAATTTTCTTCAGGAAATTATGAGAAAATATGGTAATCATAGTTACTAAAAGTGACACCGTAGGAGGTAAAATGGACAAATACTGAAGGAAAAGTTGATTTCTTAATAACTTTATATGTATGGATGCATTTGAATGATTCTATTTATTTTATCAGAAACCTTGGGAATGTTGGGCTTAGGAAAAAACCATCATTTTGTTGGGAACTGTAGCTTGTGGTCTGACTTTTTTGTCACCTAGTAGGACAATTATATATGGTGAAGGTATCTCTTACTGATGACTTTTTTTTTTAAAGCAGTTCCAATGGACCACACAATTTTCACTAAATGGAAACAATTCTTGACATAGTTTCCCTTGAATCCTTACAAAACAATAATAAGTATAGGAGACAGAAGGAATCAAACATATATAAGCTGGTGATTCTTAAATTATTAACATTTATAAGCTGGTGATTCTTAAATATTGCAACAAAATATAGCTTCCAATCTATAAGATACTGCATTTTTAAATTCCAGGTCTACTGAATCCTTGTGAACTTCAAAAACATAATACAATAATATATTTGAAGGAGTTAATAAGGGAAGTCAAGAGCAATAAAAGATCACAAGACAAGAAGGTCAGTCTAGCCAAAGAAAATGGTGATAAATTGTAACCAGGTGTCTTTATTTCCTGATTCTTCAAGTACTGCACACTCAGCTTTCTCTGAGAGAAAGGACAGCTTGTGAAATTCCATATACCATTTGTCAGCTTCAATACTTCCTTGCAAGATCTCAGAATTATTTGCTTAATCTTAACTCTCTCCAGGGCAAATGAGATAAACCATTTGAAAATTACATATGGGGTGAAAGAAAATCTAATATGCCTTGTGATTTGGGAAATTCATGAGAATACTTTGTGTCCTGATGTTTGACTACTATAACCATTTGGGACAAGTAGGTTTGATTGTGGCACTGCACATGTGAACAGGTAAAAGCCAAGTTGCGAGGTGTTCCATAATTATATGCAACACACACACCCCACTTCCTAGGAATGCATATCATGCATTATCTAAGCCCTGTATGAGTTTCTTCATGAGGTCAACTTTTATTTAATTGTACCAGGCTCAATTTATAGTATTCCATGTATTGTATTGGCATTTCTTTTACATATTATTTCACTACACTATATAAGCAGAAAACCATCCAAGGAACTTTCAAATCAAGGAAAAATAATTAGGCAGAACCTTAGACACAGGAAATAGAAACCATATGAGAAGAGGTAGACAAAACAGGAGAGTAGTGGGGTAGTCTAGAAAGTAGAATGACCAATATGAGACAGGAAACAGACCCTTATCACCTATTGGGATTCTTTCCTTCTATATCTGGTCTGAGGAAGTGGGTAAAATAATAGAAAACTTCATTATCTTCAGGGTATGAGTGAAGAAAGAGAAGGGAGATGAACCTTTCTATGAGAACATTTTCATGGAGCCATTCATTAAAATATTACACAAAGTTGCTTTCCTCCAGACATTTCAGTCTTTAGACATGAAGCTAATATTCTAGGCATCCTGGTCAATGAACTAACAACTGATACCTTCAAAGCCACTGGTTTTTTGGAAGGAGATATGCAGCCCGTGCTATTTGACTTTTCAAAGCTAACAGATGATTTGAGCCAGCAGGAAAGAATTCAAGTCTTATTTCCTTGAATAATAATTGTGTATGTGTATACAATTTTTTAAATTCCTTCTAAATTGAGAATACTATACAAAAGAAGTAGAATCAACTGGTTTGCAAAGTTAGGCATTTTTATTGTAAGGGTCTGTTTTATTTCAAAAATAATGTGACTTTAGGGTGGGGAAAGCAAGTCTCTCTGTCATAATCTGGTTATTTTCTACAAATTAAAGAAAAATAAAAAGGAAATGAAGTCAATTTTATGATCTAAGAAATTATAAAAAATAACATTCTATTATGAAATGGCTAAATTTGGGATATTTCAAGGCATTACTTGTTACAGACAGGAAAATATGATCTTGAATGGTGATAAATAGACACTACAATATTATGGTTATGGAGGATAGTGGTAATAATCAGTTGAAACAGAACCCTGCAACACACTATTTGATAACATACTGGAATTAGTCATTTACTCATATTAAAGCCTAAAATGCTCAATTTATTAAATATAAATAACCCAAAGAAACACCTGATGCCAAAAATTGGAAGCAACCAGGATGTCCTCATTCATTAGGTGAACAATTTGAAGGAACTGGTCTATACAGACAATGGAATATGATTCAACTCTAAAAGGAAGTGAGATATTAAGGGACGGAAACAAGGTGGCTGACTAGAGACATCGGTCCCCAAATCAACTCAGAAAGAAGAGTTTCAGTTGGAAAAATAATCCACACATAGATTAGGTATAACTCTGCAGGAAAATTTCCAGAACCTAGTGGAGATTTCATGGGAAGAAGTTACAAAACAGAACAAGGAGAAAAATCTCACTAGAAATCAACCCATGAGAGGCTTGGAGCCTGTCAGAAAGGTTGCTTCTCAAATCTTGGGGTCTGCCTGCTGTGGTATGTACACAGTGCCCAGAAATCCACCTTGGAGATGCCCAGCAACCCAGAGCACAGCTCAGTGAGGCCATGCCTTGGGCCAGGCCCCATCCGCAATCCCCAGCCACAAGCAAGCACAAATGTGGCCATGGTCAGTTTGTCCTGCCAGTCTCCAGACACATCACCACTACAAGAAAGGAAGTCAGTGCCAAGTTCCAAGTGCATCTCTCTGTAAAGGAAAGTTTCCCTCATGCCTGCCAGTAGAAGTAGGCATGGGGTCCAGATGCTGTCCCTGGAAGAATTTATTCTGAAGCCACCATTAGAAGGGAACATTAGGAGGGGAAAATGGTGAATTAAAAGAAGCCTCGGAACCCATAGTTCCCAAGTAAAGAAGAACAAATAGGAAGCAGATGCCTACCTGTAGACAACTATCCTTTGAAGGTACATTGTGAAACCACAGTGAAGCAGCATGGGACTCTCAGCATAGAAAAAAAAAATGTGATGACAGGGCAGTACGTTTGATAACATTAAGCCACATGTGGGGAAGATTAGCAAGATAGAACATTGGGTCAATATCTTCACCCACTGAGGGCACTGTGATCAAGTTGTGAAAGGGTGCTCTTCCCTGCTATAGATCAGGGACCTACCTATATTTGTGCAGAATCACTGCACCAGACAATGGTGTCATGGTATTGTTTTGGCAGCAGCTAAGACCATTCTGAGTTCTTGAGACACAGCACAAGTTCAGGATGGGACTCACATTTGTGGCTGTGGCCTTATACTGACCTCACTGGGCTGGGGACAGGAGGATGTTCTAAGCTATAGCCAGTGACTGGAAGCCAAGTGCTCCTCCCCAACAATGACAAAAGGATCTGAGCACACAGAGTTCATTGGGTCCTGGGGTGTGGGGAGAACCACAGTCCCTGGGACACTGGAACCAACCTCCACCCACATGACTTAGGATCTGGTCTCTGAGACTGCAGAACAGCTCACCACCTGCCTGACCCCAACTCTTCCTTCTAGGCCCAACCACCTGCTTAGTCCTCAGCCCTGATACCACCTTCCAGGTCAAATCTACCCGAATGCTTCCACAGCCCTACCCCTGGCTCCAAGGCCCTTCTCAGAAACTCTGCTTTTGGCTCCTCCCTAGTCTCAGCTCTAAGGGCCACATGTTAGAGCCTCATCCACCTCTATGTCTCCTTCTGGCAGGCCCAGGACACTGCCTCAAGACTTCAGTATAGTAGCTGATTCTCCACTACTGTTGCAGGAACTACTTTAATATCCAACACCCTGCCAGGGACCACCCCTATTCCCCTAGTCTCCAGCCTACAGTACACTAAAAACTGGTTTGAATAAATGCCCATACCCAGGGAACTCACAACCACCCAGCTCCCCACCTCTGTGGGGAGACCCTGGACAGAGTAATTCCCATGACAGCAGCCTCAATGATGAGGATTTTGCCCAGCTCCCAACTCAAACATCCTATGATTGTCTAGTGAAGGACCCAGAACCTAAGACAAACAGTATCCAGCACAGACTTGAACAAAGACAGTCCCAGGTGAACAGACCAAATCAACACAGCTGCATTACAGGCTTCTAGCACACATGCTCCTTCCCTGCAGCATCAAAATTTCAGAGTGGAGGGGGAGCACCATTAGAGACCTCTCCTTCTTCCAAGTAAGCAAGAGAGTTCCCAGCAAAGAACAGGTGCCCTGCAAACCTATTAGCCCTGAGTCAAGAAAAGAGGTTTCAGATGAGAAGGAACCAACAAAGGAACCCTGAAAACAAGACAAATCAAAACAGATTTGCACTCCTAAGACATCACAATGGAGCCATAGCAGCAAATACAAAGTCTTAGAAATTCTCAAAATGAAAAAAACAAGAATTCAGAATATGGATGGGAAATATGATGAAAGAAATTGGAGAGAAAGTTGAAAACCAGCAAAAGAAGCTAAAAAAAAATTCATGTGATTGATGAAAAAGTAACTAAAAAGCTAGACAACATAAGGAATGATATAACAGATATCAAAGAAATGAAAGAATTTAGGGAATTCTAAAATACAGCAGAAAGCATAAGTAATAGAAAAATTCAAGGAGAAGACAGAATTGCAGAGCTTGAAGACAAGGCTCTTGAGCTAGCCGGTCATCTAAAGATGCAGAGAAGAGAACAAAAAAGTTGGCATAATCAGAGAGATAAGGGACTATGCAGAGTGAACTAACATATGGATTATAGATAGCCCCGAGGGAGAAGAATGAGTTAGAAGCATAGAAAATATGTTTGAGGGAATTATTGAGGAAACCTTTCCTGGTATAACCAGAGATACAGACATACATACCTATACAAGATGGTCATCAAATTCCAAGAAGATTCATAGCAAATAAGACATCTCCTAGAAACATAGTGACCAGCCTGTCTAACTTCAAAATAAATGAGAAAATTCTCCAAGCAGCTAGGCATAAATAATAACTAACCTATCCAGGAAAATCCAGTGGGCTCACAGGAGAGTTCTCAGGGGAAACCCTATGAGCCAGAAGGAAGTGGGGCCACATCTTCAATCTTCTTAAACAGAACAACTGCTTACTCCATTTTTTTTTATCTTGCAGAACTAATTTTCATAATTGATAGAGAAATTAAGACTTTTCTAGGGGAGGAAAAAAAAAACACTGAGGGAATTTATCATGGTCAGACATGTGTGTCAGGAAATACTCAGAACTGTGTTATACACAAATCAGCACAGTAGATAACCACCAGTGTAAAACCACTGAGAAAAAATAAAAGCTAAAGTTCTCAACTCTTATAAAAAAAATAGCACAAGAAGGGAAACAAAGCAATGAGATACTACCCAACATGATGAACAGAGTATCATCCCACATAGCAATTTTGTTAACATCAATGCTTAAAATGTGCCACTCAAAAGACACATGCTTGCTGAATGGATGAAAAATCATATATAACCCAACTATTTTCTGTCACCAGAACACACATCTAAACCACATGAACAAACCAGCTTAATATGGAAAGATGATGTGGAACAGGTATTCCTCATAAATGGAAATCAAAAGAGAGCAGATGCAGCCATTCTCATATCAGATAAAATTGACTATAAATAGTAATGCAGGAAAAAGATGGTTATTTTATAATAGTAAAGAGAGAAATTCAACAAAAGGACATAACAATCCTAAATATTTATGCTCCGAATACAGGAGCCTCAAGATACATAAACTAAACCTTACTAGATCTAAGCAAAGAGATAAAAAGCAGCAAAGGGTGAAAGATCTCTACAGAGAGAACTATGAAATACAGAGTAAAGCAATTGTGGATAATACATGAGTCACTAAGAAAGTTTAGAAACATACTGAGTTATGGTCCATTATTTCACCTAAAAGAAACACAGTTCACAGTATCCATTCTGATTCACCTTTACTAGTTTCACTTGGTTGGCTTATCAGTGTCACTAGGAAGTCTTCATTGGTTTCTATCCACTTGGATTTTATGTGTCTTGATTTTTGTATATCCCAAAAAATTCATAATTACTCACATACAAATTGGAAAATATATCATGCTCATTGATCAGTAGAGTGAACGTTGTTAAAATGTCCAGAATACCCAAAGTGACATAGAGATTCAATGCAAAACTCATCAAAATACCAACCTCATATTTCAAAGATCTTTAAAAAATAATTCTATGCTTAATTTGGAACCCAAATGAAAAGACCCCAAATAGCCAAAGCAAACTTAAGGAAAGGAATAGAACAAATATGGAGGCATCACATTACTAGACTATAAACTATATCACAAGGCTATAGTAACCAAAACAGCACAGTACTGCAAAAATAGAGACACAGACCAATGGAATAGGACAGAAAATCAGATATAAAACCATCTACATACCTGATCTTTGACAAAGCAGATGACAATACACACAAGGGAAAGGAAGCCCTGCTCAATAAATAGTACTGGGAAAATTGTACAGTCACATGCAGAAGAATGAAATAGGATCCATATCTCTCACATCCCACAAAAATTAATTTGAGATGAATAAAATATTTAATTGTAAGGCACAAACGATAAGAATTCCAGAAGAAAATTTTGTAAACATTGCTGGAACACTTCTAGATATCAACCTAGGCAAATAATTCATAATGACTCCAATGGCAATCAGCAACAACAAAAATAAATAGATATGATTTGATTAAATTAATAAGTTTCTGCATAGGTAAGGAAATAATAAAGGAAATAGACAACCTATAGAATGGTAGAGAACATTTGCAAGCTACACCTCTGACAAATGGCTGATAACCAGAATATATAAATAACTCAAGCAAATAAGCAAGGAAAAAACAAATAATACAACCCCATTAAAAGTGATCGAAAGACATGAACAGAAACCACATTGAAATATCTCCTTACCCCAGTTAGAATGGCTTTTATTATAACATCCCAAAACAAAAGATGCTGGCATGGATGCAGAGAGGAAGGAACCTTTATACAATTCCTAATGGGATTGCAAATTAGAACACCTCTATAAAAAATAGATGGAGACTCCTCAAAGAACTAAAAGTAGAGTTACTACTTTATCCAGTAGTCCCATTATCGGCTCTCTACCAAAAGGAGAAGAAGACATTTTTTTTTGAAAAAGACTACACTAGAATATTTATTGCAGCTCAATTTACAATTACACAGATGTGGAATCAATCCAAGTGCCCGTTAATAGATGAGTGGATTAATAAAATGCAGTAGAAGTGCACCATGGAGGGAGTACTACTCTGTCATGAAAAATAGTGAATTAATACCTCTTGCAAAAACCTGACTGGAACTGGAGGCCATTCTTCTAAGTGAAGTATCACAAGAATTTAAAAAAAAAACACATATACTCACTATTTAATATGAACTAATTGATCAATTCCCATGCATATTTGGTGGTAAAACTGTGCAAAAGCAATTCACATAATGAAAACATATATACCTGTGTAATATTCTAAAATTTTAAAACATGAAAGAAGAACAGTAGAAAATAACAAGTATTGGTGAGGATGTGGAAAAATTATGATCCTTACATACTGTTGGTGAGAATCTAAAATGGTATAGTCATTATTGAAAACAAGATGGCAGTTCCTCAAAGGAAAGAAACATGGAATTACTATTTGATTTAGCCAATTCACTTTGGGGTATGTAACTGCCAGAAAATGGAAAGCTAGGTCTCAAAGAGATTTTCGTATACCCATATTCATTGTAGCATTATTCACAACAGCTAAATGCGGAAACAATATACATATTTATTAACTGATGAATGGATAAGCAGAATGTGGTATGTAAAGACATACAATGGAATATTATTATTCATCTTTAAGAAGAAAGGAAATTCCGACTTATGCTACAATGCGGATGAACCTTGAGGACATCATGCTGAGTGAATTAAGTCAATCATGAAAAAGATAAATATTGCATGATTCTACTATGCTTAAGTATCAAGTACCTACAGTAGTCAAAGTCATAGGATTAAAGTAGAATGATGGTTTTCAGGGGCTGGGAGGATGGGAGAATGTAGGGAGTTGTTGTTTAATGGGTATAGCATTTCAGTTTCACGAGATAAAAAGAGCTACAGAGATAGATTGGGGGGATGGCTGACAAGAATGTGACTGTACTTAATGCTGCTGAACTGTACACTTGAACATGATTAAGATAGTAAGGTTGATGTTATATGTATGCTACCACAATAAAGAAGTCTGAATAAAAAAAGAGAAATAGCAAATGAGACATATTTCCCTTTGGCAACATTTTCTTTGTTTGCCAAAGTGAACAAAGAAAAAAAAAGTAGTGGTGAAAGCTGTGGTATGTCTGGAAGATAGTTCTTGGGGCAATGCTTACAAAAGGGTATCAGTAATGAAATGATTTCCACATTTCGAAGAAAAGAAAATGATGCTTATTTTTCCTGATGAGTAAGTAGAAAAAAGGAGAGTTGCAACTGAAAACAAAATTGTAACTAGACAGTGTTTATTATGTAGGTAAGAATTATTTCCAGTAATGAGTATAATTTGTCACTAGTAAGGCAAAATGTAGAATAAAGCTTTTCACTAATTTTTTTAAGGCGCATGGCAAAATAGAACATATTGGTTCTAAACGACTTTTCACTAACTTCTTTGCCTCAGCTATTGACACGACCAGTTGTTTCTATCTTGAAACTGTGCTAAAATATACTTGGCTTTGCCAGCTCTCTAAAATGGCTCACTGTTTTCTTGCCAGAAAGGAGAAACTAGCAATTTTTGAAATGGGATAATAATTTATACTCTAATGACCTACACCTACCTCATTTGGGGTAATATAGTGCTTTTTCATTTATATGTTTTAATGTATTCAAGCTTAATTTATTAGTAGTAAAAATTACTCAGTTGATATTCTTAAGGCTGGACTTCTTTGTCTTTAACTACATATCCTTGGTATGGAAGGGGTTTGATTTGGTAATATAAAATACTCTCCTTGATTTCATGAGACACGTACTTTGTGCTTGATGAAATGGAAATCTTCAACTTCAGGACTGGGTGTTATAGTTCAAGTTTTACATTATTGGCGATAGTACATTAATTACAATGCAAATTTTATTCACATTATAGTAACATATATATTTCACTTTTGAGAAAGAATTATAGTAAATAATAAGATACTTACTTGGTCATTGCACACAATTCAGTTCAAATAATATGCACTAAAGGACATGGGCCAAATAAAAACAAAACTTAGAAGACAAGAAATTTCCAAGTAGCTAAAAACAAGGATGACTTTCAATATTTTCATCTTTCAATAAATCCTATCCAAGCAAAAGCTATAAGAAAAAAATTAATAACAACAGCAGGGCCAGGTGCAGTGGCTCACACATGTAATCCCAGCACTTGGGAGGCTGAGATGAGTGGATTGCCTGAACTCACAAGTTCGAGACCAGACTGAGCAAGAGTGAGACCGTGTCTCTAAAAAAATTAGCTGGGCATTGTGGTGGGCACCTGTAGTCTCAGCTACTTGGGAGGCTGAGGCAAGAGAATTGTTTAAGCCCAAAAGTTTGTGGTGGTTGTGAGCTGTGATGCCATGGCACTCTACCAAGGGTGACATAGTAAAACTCTGTCTCATAAAAACAAAAAATTAATAACAACAGCAAATAAACAAACAAAAGCTATAAAAACATGAGTTTAAGTATGACTTGAAAACAGAGAATGACCAAACTTCAAAATAGCTATCAATAGAAAAGAAAAAATATAAAACTTTAGGGAACAATTTCTCACATGTGTGCACCAGTGCAAGCCTTTGTGGTAAGCAAAGAAATGGCAAGAAAAACCTTAGGGAAAGATAAAATTAAGGGATACTTTGGGACAATTGAGTAACAAATAGGAAAAATAGGAAAGGGGAACACTTTGTGTCACCACACAAAGAGAACCAAACTTTGGAGGTGAAAGACTTTTCACCAGTTACCAAAGAAAGAAATAATAAAATTCTCTATGTGGCTTTATCTATTCTAAAGCATTTTGATTTATTTTTATCCATTAACAAAAGTGAATCCCACTGAACTCGAAATTCTGTAAAACACTCAAAATATACAACAAAATTAAAGAAAATTCAGTAAATCTATATAGAATTATTGTAAAAATCAATTTATAAATTAAAAATTTAATAGACTTTAACAAATAAAATATCCATCCCTCCTAATAATAAAATGAAGAAAAACATGTAGCAGAAAGCATGTAATATGACACTTCAAAGTGAGCTAAATATACACGAGTAAGCAGTTAGGGATATGAAAAACCCTTGAATTACAAATTTAACACATTGACTGCCACACTAGGAAAAAATACATTATCTTGTGGCCAAAGTGTTTTATTACAACAATAATTGAGAAGAAAAACTTCTAAAATAAAATGATTCTTTCTAAATTTTTTTTAAAATTGTTTTCTGTGCATGAGTTATAAGCAACTTGCTTGGGGCAAAATCAATTTTTACGCTGCATGCCTCGCGTTATATGTGACTCATGGCATACTTAACTGAATTTGTTTCTGAGAATTGAGCCTTTGTCATTCCACAAGTATTTGGTTGTGTTTGGAATAGATCTTGGTGATCCTGGATGGCAACCTATGAATCATACCCACTAAGAATGTGCAACAAATTCAGGTCAACACATACATTGTACTGATTTCATTAAAAGAGCCACCAGGCACACAGTCAAGGTGAAATGTGTGAGTGGAAGTTATCATATTTGAAGAACATGGCACGCTTGGCCAGGTGGCTAGAACAGGGTGACAGGAGGTGGAAGAGACGTACCAATGGACAGAGAAAACAATGAGCGAAGGTTTCACATACCCCCCAGGCTCAAAACCAGCATGAGTTAAATACAGCTCACATGGCAGTTAAGGTGTTAAAAAGTAAGAGTGGAAAAAAAGCAAAACATAAGAGAGAAAGAAAGGAGGTGAGTTGGCTGGGCGCCCGTAGCTCAGTGAGTAGGGTGCTTGCCACATACACCAAAGCTAGCAGTTCAAGCCCAGCCTGGACCTGCTAAACAACAATGACAACTGCAACCAAATGTAGCCAGGCCGTGTGGTAGGCACCTGTAGTCCCAGCTACTTGGGAGACTGAGGCAAGAGAATCACTTAAACCCAAGAGTTGGAGGTTGCTGTGAGCTGAGATGCCACAGCGCTCTACAGGAGGTGATATAGGGACACTCTGTCTCAAAAAAAGAAAAGAAAAGACAAGAAAGAAGATGGATTGACTTTGGTAAACAAATAGAAAAAACTGAAAAAAATTATTTCAAAAATAAAAGAAATAGGGACAGTGCTTGGGGCTCAAAGGAGTAGGGCAGCGGCCCCATATGCCGGAGGTGGTGGGTTCAAACCCAGCCCTGGCCAAAAACTGCAAAAAATAAATAAATGAATAAATAAATAAATAAAACAAATACCTCATGCCCCATAGAATAAAATTAAATAAAACTAGACATCAGAAAAAAGAGTAGAATTTTGTATATTACCATACACAAGAAAGAGTAACAGCGTGAGATGGAGGAGATGTTCATTTGTTTAATCTAAGCAATTATTTCATTATGTATATCAAAGGGTCACGTTGTATACCTTATTTAGGTACAATTTCAAAAAATTCAAAGTAATAATTTCAGACAGGCAAGATAACAATTTAGAATATAAACATTAAAGAAATTAAAAGGGTCTGGTGCAGTGGCTCACACCTGTAATCCTGGCATTCTGGGGGGAAGTGAGTTTGGTGTATTGCTTGAGTTCAGGACTTTAAAAGCAGCCTGAGCAAGAGCAATACTCCATCCTTACTAAAAACAGAAAAAAACGAATTGGGCATTGTGGTGCACATCTGTAGCCCCAGCTACTTTGGAGGCTGAGGTGAGAGAATTGCTCGAGCTTAGAGTTTGAGGTTGCTGTGAGCTATGACACCACTGCACTCTACCAAGGCAACAAAGTGAGACTCTGCCTAAAAATAAAATAAAATAAAGAAAAGAAAAGAAAAAGAAGGAAGGAGAGAGAAAGAGAGAGAAAGAAATGAAAAGGGCTAGAAAGAGTAGGATGGAAAGGGAAGACAAGCAAAGAAGGAATTATATTTGCATAATTGGAGTTCCTAAAGACTAAAACAACACACATTGGCTCAAAATTAATACAGTATTTATAATTGTATTTGAAGAAACGTTTTCAGAATTAGAATACTTGAATCTTCATATTGAAAGAGCCTACTGGGAACCTGGGAAAAATTATCTGTAATGACCAACCCTAAGAAATTATCTTAGTAAAACTATTAAATTGCAAAGATAAAAGAAAAAATTTCAAGGATGCCATGTATAAGATCAAATAAATTATGAGAAAAAAGATAATTATATTGGCAGCAGAATTTTCAAAATCATTATCCAAAGCCTACCTTTCCTTTTCTGAGTGTGCTATTTGTTTTGGAATATTCCCAGAAATTCTTGGAAGAAACAATAAACTTAGTGATCAGTAAGTGAAAATTATGAAATCGACTGAAGAGCTAAAATTTTTTGATGAAAGCAAACACAATGGAAGTGTAATTAATGGCCATATGGTGCAGCTCTCCTTTGGAAAAGGCAAAGCGCTAATGTTCATCCAAAGAACTTGACATTTTACCAGCAAAGTTGAACTTTTTGTTTCCTCCATTTCTTCCCAGTCCTCTGATAAGTCCATCACTGCTAATACGCAGTAACTGCCCCCACAGCCTAGTCCTCATTCCATCAATTCTCGAACAATTCTCTGTTATTTCATACCTAGCACCATGTAGCTGAGAAGCCAGTCTGTGGTAACTATAGTGAATAATGAAAATAATTCCCTATGTTGCAAAACAGAAACAAAAATAGAGTTGTTTTATCTTCATTTTATGTAACTTAGGCAATTATGTAGAGATCTCCTATTTAAATTTCCCTTTTGTAGTCATCACTATGTAAATCGCAGAAGCATCTCTAAATCTGTGAGTTGCAGATCAGAAGCAGGGAAGGAATTTGCTTTAGCAACTGGAAGAAAATTGTTTGACTGAAGTGTGGAGGGTTGTGTTTGAATATCTCAAGACACTTTCATCAGGGAAGTATAATTGTTTTTATTATTTGAAAATTATAAATTTTCCAGGAGGCAAAACATATAAAGATTCTCACCCAGTACTATGTATAAATATTATTATATTTTATTATTTGAATGTTCTTTTAGATATTGATCTCAATATCTTTTTAGCATCTTTTAATAATATAAATGGAATTATATTTCTTAAGATACTTTTTCTCAATAAATTGTGTGCCATAGTTATTAAAGAATATACATCAAACTTATCATATACTAAATAAAATTATAATTTTTTGTACAAATAATAGCAAATATAATTTTAAATACACTTTCCTTCCTTCTTTTTTCCCTCCTTCCTTCGTATTTTCCTTAGTTTCTTCTCTTTTTCCTTCTTTTCCTCTCTTTATTTTCTCCTGGAATAAATCATTTCGAGATGTGTGTAAAGCTGAGCAATGTAGGAATTCTCAGGGGTGAAGAGAGAGGTCCACTTTAGTATGTTGACATCTAGTAAGTTGGGAAGGCTCCTCATTCAGGAATGACCATGCTGGGGCTACCCAGTGTGGGGATGTGGTATCAAAGCCCATGGGAGTGAGGATAGTGTCTGCTTGAGGCCTGGATGCAGCAGTTACCTAGATAATCAAATGGGAGATGGGTAGGGATGAAGGAAATACCCCAAATGGGTAGAAATGGTGCCTACAGAACATTGTTTACATTCAGAGGACACTGACCAGTAAAAAATTTGAAAATAATTGAATCTTTTTTTTTACTCCAGCTTAACGTCCAGGAGACCCATCCAGTGCTCCTCTGTACCTGCAAGGCCACCCAGAGGCCCTCACACTGCAACAACATAGACAACAGGTTTACTATTGAAGTCAAGAATATCAAATATGTAAATGAAGAAATTAAAAATGGACTCTGTGGGCAGAGTTCATTACCCGATGGCTCATGCCTGTAATCCTAGCACTCTGGGAGGCTGAGGTTGGCACACCCCCTGAGCTCAGGAGTTTGAAACCAGCCTGAGCAAGAGTGTCTTGTCTCTAATAAGAATTGAAAAATTAGCCAGGCCCCTGTAGTCCCAGCTACTTTGGAGGCTGAGGCAGTAGGATTGCTTGAACCCAGGATTTTGAAGTTGTTGTGAGCTAGGCTGAGGCCACGGCATTCTAGCCTGAGCAACAAAGTAAGACTCTGTCTCAAAAAAAAAAAATTGCAGGTATAAATGTAAAATTGTATATATAGGAGGTCTGCATTTACTTTTGTCTATAGTATTGAAAACCATGAATTCCTACTGATACCTCCCAGGTGGATGTTTGTGTGTATGTATTCATCTATATATACATATATTTGTAAGTCCTGTTATACATAGAACGTGGGAACAGCCAGATTCTAATGCATTTTTTAAATTAAATTAACTTTTTTATTAGTACACAATATTTGTATCTATGTATAGGGTGTAAGTGGCAATGCCAGAATGTATAATGATCAAGTTGGGGTATGTTTAGGGTATCTGTCATATCAAGTATCATTTCTATGTGTTGAAAACATTTTCTCTCTTAGCTATATTGAAATATATTACACATTGCTGGTAACTATAGTCACTCTGCTATTGAACATTACAGCTAATTTGATCTGACTGTATTTTTTTTTTTTTACTCTTTAACTGACTACTTTTCATTTCCCCCACCAAAAACACTGTCTACTTGCATGAAATCAATGTTTTCAGCTACAACATATGAGTGAAAACATCTGATAATTTGTCTTTCTGTGCCTGGCTTATTTCAATTAACATAATGCCATTTAGTTCCTTCCATGTTGTTGCAACAACATGCTTTTTTAAGACTAAACAGTATTTCATTTTGTACATATACCACATTTTTTAACACACTGTCCATTGATGGTTCCTTAGGTTTATTCCGTAACTTTGCTGTTGTGAATATTACTGTAATAAACATGTGAGTGTAGATATATTCCTTTTAAAAATCGATTTCCTTTCTTTTGAATCAACATGCAACAGTGGGATAGTGGATCACTGTTTTTAGCTGTTTTTAGTTTTTAAAGAAATCCCCATACAGTTTTTCATAGTAGCTGTGCTAATTTATATTCCCACCAGTGGTGTATAAGAGTTCCCTTTTTCCTGTATCCTTAATGGCATCTGTTAGTTTTTGTCTTTTTATTAACAGACATACTAACTGGGGAGAGATGATGTCACACTGTGGTTTGATTTGCATTTCCTTTCTGATGTGGAGCGTTGTATTGCAGACCTGTTGACTGTTTGTACATTTTCTTTTGAAAAATACCAATCCATGTCCTTGGCCCACTTGATGGGTTATTTGCTTCTTTGACTAGTGAGTTATTTGAGCTCCTTTTATACTCTGGATATAAGTCCCTTCTCAGATGGATAATTTGCAAACATTTTCTCTCATTAAACAAGTTGTCTTTTCACACTGTCAGTTGTTTTCTTAGCTATGCAAAAGCTTTTCAGTTTAATATAGTCCCATTTGTCTATTTGTCTTTGCTGCCTGTGCTTTTATCCATAAAATCTTTAAGTAGACCATGTTCTGAAGTGTTTTCCCTTGGTATTTTTCTAATAGTTTTATAGTTTCGGGTATTACATTTATGTCTTTCATCCACCTTGAATTGATTTTTGTATATAATGAGAGATAGGGGTCAAATTTCATTATTATGTTCATGGATATCCGTTTTCCCAGTTATTGAAAAGAGTTTCCTTTCCCCAACGTATATTCTTGGCACTCTTGTCTCAAATCAGTTTCTTATAAATAGGTGGATTATTTTCTAGGCTCTCTTTTTTGCTCCATTAGTCTATGTGTCTATTTTTATATCTTGTAATATATTTTGAAGTCTAGGTAGTGTGATGCTTCCAGCTTCATTCTTTTTTTGCTCAATAGTGCTTTGACTAGTTAGGTCCCATTTTTTGTTACATATGAATTTTGAATTGTTCTTTTATGTAAAAAAATTAAATTGATATTTTGATAAGAATTGCACCGAATCTTTTGATTGCTTTGTGTTAGCATGGTCATTTTAGCAATGTTATTTTTTATGATCTATGAGCATGGGATGCCTTTCCATTAGTTTATTTCCTCTTCCTTTTTTTCTTAGGTGTTTCATAGCTTTTCTTTCCTAGAAGTCTTTCTCTTCCCTAATTAAATTTATTCCCGGGTATTTTATTTTTTCATAGATACTTGAAGTGATATTACCTTTTTGATTTCTTTCTCAGCGAGTTCATTATTGGTGTTTAGACATGCTGCTGTTTTTTAATGTGGATTTTTTGTATCCTTTAGCTTTAATGAATTCATCAGATAGTAAAGTTTTTTGTTGATTATTTAGGGTTTTGTAGATGTAAATTCATGCTATCTACAAAGAGGGACTAGTTTGGAGTGAGCACAGGAATTCTATTCAACAGGCACAAAGAAAAAAGAGAAGCTCAATTTTCTTGTTCAGTCTGCTACAACCAGTCATTACCGGAGAGGTGAAGAAAATAAGTGTCATTGGCCAAGGGAAGTTATGGTCTCCCAGGGGAGGCACTTATGAAATAACTAGTCTATAGTCCAGTTAAAATTGCCAGGGTGAAGAAAGTGCCTTGGGGATGCTGTGGATTTGTATTTTGAATTTTGTCAAGAAAAATTTGGTGGAATTTGTTTTCACTTTTGTTAAAGAGTACCTACATTGTGTTCCTTATATTGTCTCTTGCCCAGCAAAGCTTAAAATAGTTACTACTTGTTCCTTGACAGAAAATACTTGTCCACCCAGACAGAGCCCAAGAAAAGTTGATTGATTCCTTTCTAGTGTTCAAGCTTTTGTGGAGGAAAACATTGGCTGCTTTTGATTTCTAAGTTTTATTAGAATTTTCTTTTTTGCTAAAGCAAAATAGAATCTTCTTGCCCACAGAGAATCGTCTCTTGCTATAAATTATTTTAGAGATTCTCCTGAACTGTTTTGACAGGCAACACACAAGATCTTTGCTTGTTTAAAGCTCAGTTCTGTCTTAAATGCTTTAGGATTCTAGAGGCGTTATTTAAAAAAAAAAAAAAAAATCCACAGACTCACTAGAGACAGGGAATTTTCTCAGAGCTTGAGAGTCCCCGAATTCCTAAGTGCCTTCAGTGGTAGGAATGTTTAACCCAGATCTGAGTGCCATGCACATGGGGAGGGACTGAAGTTGGCTGTTCTTTTTCTTAACATTCACCCAAGTTTTTCTAGGCCTATATGTTTGCCATAATAGAGGGGATACCAGTGGCTTCTATACACAGAATGTGCTGGTTAGTGTTTGTGCTGAAAAATATTTGAACAAGATATCTAGAAAATCCTGTGCAAGAAGGGCCCTTGATTCAAAAGAGTGATGTACCTGTGCCTTGCCAAATATGCCTGAGGAATAATAATGGCAGAATAAAAAATTCTACTAAAATTTGCTAAGCACTTACTACACGGCAGAAATTGTCTTAACAGTATGATTATGATGAAGGTACTAATATGAGCCCCCCGGTACCAATGGAAAAATCCAGTCTTATCAAATACATACAACTTTTCTAAGATCACATATAGTTATCAAATGGGAGAATTGTCTCAAAACCAGCGGTATTTGGCAGCAAAACTGTGTTCCTATCCCTCTGCTTGGTGGCCTCCATGTGTACTTTTCCTAGGAAAGCTATCATAAGTAAGAATTAGAGAAACAGGCTTTTAATCCCTCCATGCAGTAACACGACTGTGCTTTGGCATTCTTAGTGCAAATCAAAATCGCTACATACAGTTTCTGAACCCTTTTAGTAATGAACATGAGCCTTGTCACTCCTGAGAGATAGTGGCCTATTATTCCTTCTGTACTATGCCTACTCAAACTGAGTTCCCACCCCAGAGGAGGCGATGATGCTGCCGCACCCACACAGTTATGTGACAAAAAATATCAAGAGGCTGTTTGGACGTGAGGGGTCTGAGGACCACTGCTTGCCAGCAATGTGTAAGGATATTACTGGTCGTGGTGCATGGTAAGTGTTCTCTCCAAAAATCTGTGAGTTGTCTTTTGAACTTAACCTTGGTAAGGCTTGATTGTATATTCCTAGATACCAGCGGTTAAAATGTCTGATTATTTTTTGACCAGAAAACAACCTACACCTGGTGTAAATTAGATGAAAAATAATATGTGAGGGAGGATGGGGAAAGGGGAGGAGGGGGGGTTGGTGTGCTCCCACTTAATGGGCAGAGTATAAGGGTATATGGCTCACCGCTTGGGTGTGAGACACAACTACAAGGGGAACGCTGCCTAATAAATGCAAACATTGAAACCTGGTGATTTGTACCCCCACATTAAACTAATTTGTGTATATATATATTTGCATATCCCTATATATATATTATATATGTATGTATGAGGAGGCTCATGTCATTCCTCTATCTACATACTGCTTCCAGCTCAGGCCCATCCAATACCGCCTGTAACACAAGCAAAATAGAGATACATTACTATATACCTAAACTATTATTATGCTTCCTAAAAAGAAATTTAAAAGGCAAGTAATAAATATTATCTCTGATTGAGTATTATTATTCATTCTAATTATTGGGAAATATTGTTAACTGTTAAGGAAATCTCCCTTGTTTGGAAATAAATGTGTATACTGCTGTTTAAAGTTGATAAATCGAGCCTATACATTTAGTTCTTGTCTCTCTCCAAATTTCACTAAAATGACAATAAAAATATTTTTAAGGTATCAGAGCTCAAATGGATAAATGTAGAGGAAATGGAGAGACTTGAAAATATTAAGTTGATAACTACTTAGCAGACACTAAGAAGCTTCCAGACATTTAGCTTTCAGGCATAAGAATACAAGTTTCTTTGCAAAATTTAAACAGAACTAGAAGAGAAAAAACAAACAAATAAAAGGTAAACAAACACCCTAAAGATATTTATGTTGGGGATCTTCTAAAGAATGAGTGAACTAGATTAATCTCCAGTGAAATTCATAGTGGGTAAGTTCTATGAAATGCACATGAGTTTATAGTGTTCTATTCTTAAATAGGAGCACATCATCAAGGGTTTTAATCCCTTATAAGAGAGGGGATAATAATAAAAACCACAAACTTGGAAGAAACAGAAAACATGAAGGAAGGGAAAACAAAGTGGATGTCAAAAACAAAACAAAAAACAAACAAAAATTCCTAACATGCTCAGAAACATCAAAGGAAAAAATGATTCATAACGAACACCAGTGATGCCATTTAAAATTAAAAACAAGAACATTTAAGGAAAAAATAGCTCTAAACAATATTAAAACAAAACAGAAAGCAAGCAAAGGAATTTATATAAAATTGAAGTAGAAAATGAGTAAAAAATTTAAATATAAGGATATTCAACAATAAAATCCAAGATTTCCAACATGAAGTAGGGAAGAATTTACATTATTACTATATTTACAAAAATATTACTTATTTACATTATTACTATATTTACAAAATATAGTAATAATTAAATTAAGTAAATAAGTAATTCATTATTACTTATTTACATTATTACTATATTTACAAAATATAGTAATAATTCAAGAAAAATTTTCACCACTGAAGCATAAATTTCCAGAAAGTAAGGGGTTACTGATTACCAAGCAAAATAATATAAACCCACGATCCAGGCACATCAATGTGAAAAACTAGTATATTGCACACAAAGAAAAAATTCTATAAATTTTCAGAATGGAGGAAAAAAAACCATCTGATACAGGAGGAAAAACATCTTATACAAAGGATAAAATATGAGAATGGCATCCAGTTTCTGACCAGCAACAACAGAAAACTGGAAAACAAATTTTCTTGAAAAATATGTGACATTCAACTCAATTCGGTACTGAGCCAAGCTATGAGGCTAGTGTGAGAGTGGAGAAAAATGCGTTTTTAGGCAGGAAAGCGTTCACATATTTACCTCATGTGGGCTATGTAAAGGAAAAACTCCCCTTGAAATGGGGTTGTAGATCAAGAAAGAAGAAGATAGGATTTAAATATAAGAAATGCAATAAAAGGGAGAGAAAGGAGCAACTCGTCCTGACTAGAGTACTGGAACAGGAAATTTTGGGCACTCTTCTTGGAATTGATGTGACCAAAGTGAGTATGGGTTCAAAAAAAGAAAGAAAGAAAAAAGAAGGAAAAGAAACAGAAAAAAGAAAAAAGCCAATTATTAATATTAGAGCAGGAGAAAGCAAAAAAAAAAAACACAGGAAAGGATAAATAGTTACAATCTCATTTATGACTTAGATGAAGTACATTTTGTGGTCATAATAATATAAGCCTTAGATATTAATTTAACAAACATTTTGTTGCTACTCTATTGGGGGATGATACTGGTAAAAACACAGGGCACTATTTAGATAGCTGAGCAATATTTTCATCATTTTTCTTTTGTGTCTTTCTTGCAAAACGAAGTAGGAAAAGGATGCTGAAAACTTGAAAGAAAATCTTAGAAGGAGCACCCATACCAGCCATAAATGGCATTATTTAAAATTTTAAGACAATAGTGTTGTTGAGGGGAATAATCATAAAATATAAGGCTTTTAAAGAAATCTTTGCATTGTCCTTCTACATATGCTACTTATTAACCTGGTATCAAAAATAAAATAAAATCTGCTCTACGAAAGCAAGCTAACGTATGAGGTAAGAAAACTATCTCTAGCCATCAAATGTTATAATTGGTTTCTTTGGCAGAAAATTAACTTTGGATAACAAAATATTTAAAAAATAAATCCATTTCTATATTTTAAGTGAGGTCAGAAAGCTTTTTATTAACTCCAAAAGTTTACTTGGATGGGAATTGAAGAATATGTTTTCAACCAGAATGTCTGTTTAGGTCCAGTGAGTATTAAATGACATGTTTGCCCATGTGACTCAACCTAGGATGGATAATTAAATATAACCCAAGTAGTTTAAACATATCTGATGGATTTTATGCATGAAAGTTGTTCCATCTGACTCATGAATTCAATGGTTCAGAAGCCTGTGTCAAATAAGGAAGAATATTTTTAGAGTACTTCTTAGTAGATAATGATATTTTTAAAACTTTCTTAATAGAGAAAAATGAAGAATGGAAAACATCAGAAAAGAAGACAAATGGAATATAAATGGAATAGTCAAAATCAGCCAAAAATACTGCGAAGGAAGATTAGCCAAACTTAGCCTTGTGAAACTGTGTTTCTGATGAAGTAAATTCAGCAAGCTGATCCAGGAAACTCTTAGAGCTTTAAACAGACAGTTAGTACACACTGTGGAAAGGTGAAAAACGTTGCCACATTCAAAATAACATTTCTCTGAGCTTCTGGAGATTCTAATTTAGATTCCTGGCACTACAGGAAAAACTGCTCCCTGAGTTTGATATGTACTGTGATTTTGTATTAAATTCTGGACATCAGTTAAATGTGCATTTTATCTTAAGAAGAAAATAAAATAATGAGAAAGTGAAAGCACGAGAAGGAGAGAAAAAAGCAAGAGTAAAAGAAAGCAAGGAAGGAAGGGAAAAAAAAAAAGGAAAGGCAAGACTTGATGGTGACGATGAAGATGATGACGCCTTGGATGGGTCTGCGAATCAGGATATTCTGACATCCCAGAGATTTCCCACACACTTAGGCTGTGTTCCTCTTACCCGACAGGAATTTCAAAGCAACTGTGAAAAAGGCACAGTTGCCTGATGTCAGGGGCCACACATCAGACAAAATTAGACTGACCTTGCCATCTCAGTCCATTATTTATATTTCAGATACAGAGGCCAAAGCAAATGCAGTGAAGAAACCCTGGAAAGACAGGCAGACCTCTTGCTAAGACAGAATGAGAATGGTGGGCCCAGATTTATGATGATCAGACACTATTCCCAGGGTTAGTTACTAATTGGTTTCTTCAAACAAAATTGACAGATATGATTTTAAAATACTTTTGGGGGCTTTTACTGCTGCTGGGTTCAAGGTGGGTGGGAGTGAGGAGAAGGCCACTTTTGCTTACGCCCTGAAGTCATTCCCTGGTCTTTCATGTGAACAAGAGTTGGACGGTTCATTTGGTGCAAGTCATGATTTCAAAGACATTATGTGAGGATCAGTTCCTGTGACAAGCAGGACCCGCAACAAGAGGGCGGTTGATGGAGAGGTCAGTTCAATGCCAAGGAGCGAGACCTTCCTGATACTGGCCGGTAGGATGTGGTATCTCTTACAGATTGTTGATTAGTGCATTTTGGTTCCCTTTCTTACTTTTTTAAAAATTAAAACTGTTTTTCTTCTAATTTTGACTTCAAAATCATTTTATTTCTGTCACTTCGAGTGTATTAAGACTGATTATATTAGTTTTTTTTTTATTAAATAGATTTGTAGAGTCACAGCCTTGTGTCATAGCTGAAGGAGATGAAAATCGTTAAAGAAATCCTCACATGTCCTGACAACAAAAGGATTTTTTTTTCTTATGCATAGATGCCCAGTAATGAAATTACAGGATCAAATGGGAGGTCTAGTTTCAGTTCTTTGAGGATTTTCCAGACTTCCTTCCAAAAAGGTTGTATTAGTTTGCAGTTCTACCAGCAAAGTGAAAATGTTCTCTTCTCTCCACATCCACGCGACCATCTGCAGTTCTAAGATTTTGTGATGTGGGCCATTCTCACTGGGGTTAGATAATATCCAGGGAGGTTTTGATTTGCATTTCTCTCATAATTAGGGACAAGGAGCATTTTTTTTATATGCTTGTTAGCCATTTGTCCGTCTTCCTGAGAGAAGGTTCCATTCATTTCTCTTGCCCAGTGATATAAGGGATTGTAGGCTCTTTTTATGTTGATTAAAGAGAGTTCTCTGTAATCCTAGTTATCAAATTTTGTCCAATTCATAATATGCAAATATTCTTTCCCATTGTATAGGCTGTCTGTGTGCTTTGGTTGTTGTCTCTTTAGCTGTACAGAAGCTATTCAGTTTAATTAATTTAATTTAATTTGTTTATTTTTGTTGTTGCAATTGCCATGGAAGTCTTCATAAAATCTTTCCCCATGCCGATATCTTCAAGTGTTTTCCTCACACTTTCTTTGAGGATTTTTAGACTGTTCATTACAGCTCAATTTACATTCGCCAAAATGTGGAAACAGCTTAAATGCCCACCAACCCAGGAAGAGATTAACAAGCTGTGGTATACATATACCATGGAATACTATTCAGCTATTAAAAAGATGGAAACTTTATATCTTTTGTTTTTAACAGGATGGAAGCGGAACACATGTTTAGTAAAGCATCACAAGAATGGAGAAGCAAGAATCCTATGTATTCACTTTTGATATGAGGACAATTGATGACCTAGTACATGGTAGGGGGTGGGAGAAGGGGTGTGCATTGGGGTGGGAGAAGGGAGGGGAAGGAGGGAGGGAGTGAGGGATCATGGGTGTGACATACCTCTTGGGACAGGACACAATTATAAGAGGGACTTTGCCTAATAAATCTAATCAGTGTGACCTGTTTCTTGGTACCCCCCAAAATACTAGGCAATAAAATAATTAAAAAAAAATCCTCAGCTTGGAGCTCGAAAAAACAGCAAAGTACAAATTTCATTTGCTAGACTTTTTCTTCATTAATAAAATCTGGACTTTGTATAAGGCAGCAATCTGCCTAGCTAGCAAATGACTTTTTCAGCTGTTCTTTGCAGGCCTTATGGTTTTCATGTTTAGGCCAATAAAACGTAAGCTAAAATTTGATAGCTATTTCCATGAAAATTGTGCTTTTCTGATGTTGGTTTTACTTCTTCCTTTTAAAAATTTTCATTATGGTTATAAAAATCAGGTTGTAAAAACCAATTTACACATTCATGAAATTCCATTTGGAAGTGTGAAAAGAATTAAGAGGTTTACAACACAC
The DNA here is from genome assembly GCA_963574655.1 of Perodicticus potto. NCBI lineage: Eukaryota > Metazoa > Chordata > Mammalia > Primates > Lorisidae > Perodicticus > Perodicticus potto. The sequence continues at coordinate 27,509 of CAUYRH010078990.1, forward strand.
CCCACACATTATACTATAGATACAGCAGCTACATAGCTATAGAATAGTACCTATACTGTAGGTGGGTTACACGCCCCTTCTCCCACCACTCACTCTGTACTAGGTCATCAATTGTCCTCATATCACAACTGAATACATGAAATTGTGAAAAAAGAAAAAAGTGGGTATGCTCTAGTGTACGCCCCCTATAGAATAGGTACTATTCTATAGCTATGTAGCTGCTGTATCTATAGTATAATGCATGGGGTGTGTTCTAAAGAGCCAAAGATTGACTGGAGAGCATAGTTATTATTTATACCTCTTACTTAGTCTCCTTGCTTTTTTTTTTAAAAAAAATAACCCCTTATTTTTGAGACATTACTCTTTTTCCCATTATCACATATCTGACTTCAGAAGGCTTAGAAGCCATCATTTCCTAAATAGTTTTCTTCCATATTTATGGAAATGAGTTGAGCTGTGAGCCATTGAAGCAGATGATTGTTTTCTGAATGCCTGCAACCTCTATCCTCCAGACTCTAGCCTCAATAATCAGCTTAGTAAGAAACAAGCAAGTGAAGCTAGACAGTCACATGCTTTTCCAGAAATTCTCAAATTAGAATTGAGAGAAGAGCCCCCTCTTCTCATCAGAAGCTAGAGGATATGAACTTAAAGTTTCTACAATCCTATGCAAAGGGGACACTGAATTTAACACATGAGAGAGCCAACAATAAGAGACATTGAGAATTCTGATTGCTGATTGTGAAGAAGTCCATGAATCCATTGCTCTCTGCTCTTCTCATGGCTTTAAGTTAGGTAAAGGTAGATATATTTCACTTGCAGTCCAAAAATTTTGACACTATAAGCTAGAGGTATAAAGGCTTATTGCTACTGTTTTAAAACATATACCTATTTTCAATTTTCCATATTTATAATTTACAATATAAGAATTAGCTTTAGTTGTCTTTCATTAACTCATTTTTTACCTCTTATCAGAAATGTATAATCACTATTTTTAAATGCATTGTGATTTGAAATCAGATCCAATTAGTTAAAAGATCAGTTAAATTCATTAGAGAATCCAGATACAGTTTTGACTAATTGTACTTTCTATAAAATTAGAACTTGTAGTTATTGGCTGTGATGACTGAAAATTAATGTTTTTTCTCTCCTATTTGTAATTCTATTTAATAGTTTAGGGTTTTGAAGAACCAGTCTAGTTATATTAAACAAAGATGACTAGTTAATTTCTCCAACACCATTTCTCTTTTGAATAAAATTTAAGTAAAATTCTTTAAAACAATTTTACATTTTCATTGTTGTTTTCATAATGCAGCATTTCTTTGACATCAGCAACAACAAAAAAATACCTTTAAAAGGAAAACAGCTTAGGACACCTAGTATTGTCTAGAGCAGGCATCCTCAAACTTTTTAAACAGGGGGCCAGTTCACTGTCCCTCAGACCATTGGCAGGCCGGACTATAGTTTAAAAAAAAACTATGAACAAATTCCTAGGCACACTGCACATATCATATTTTGAAGTAAAAAAACAAAACAGAAACAAAGACAATATTCAAAATGAAGAACAAATAAAGTTAAATCAACAAACTTATCAGTATTTCAAGGGGAACTATGGGCCTGCTTTTGGCTAATGAGATGGTCAATGTCCAGTTCCATATTTGTCACTGCTAGTCATAACAAGTGATCCAAGTGTGCATCAGTTAGTCTAGATCTGGTTGGAGATTTCAGATGTTTCATTCTGGAAAAAGTTTGTGCACAGACATAAGTGCTGCCAAAGATGGTTGCCATTTTGAGTGCATGGACCTGAGATTAGGATATGTCTCAGAGGGGAGAGATGCATAGAAATTAGGAAGGCTGCTTGACTTGAATGCGTCTTTCAGAGTCATAATTCTGCAGTTCAGCCAGTTCTGTTTGGTAAATTGTATCCACATTTTCTTTTTCTTTTTTTATTTCAAAACACTTTATTCTTAAAACAGGTCACAACACTAAGCTTTTGGCCCATTCTGCCACTGTACAAGCTACAAATGTTTACTGAGCAGCGGAGGGGTGCTCTTTCATAGCATGTCTGAAAAGGAAATAAAAATACATATAAAACAAAAATTCAATTAGTTTCCATAGGAACACAGATAAGTGTGACCCCATCTTGTAATATTACATATTGTTGCGTCTGTGCCAACCCTACTCTTACACAGACATTTCAAAACTAGCAATAATTATGTTAGATGGTCCCCCCCAATCCCTTAATTCAAGCTAAACTCACAGTTAACAGCAACAGATTGTTATCTACACATTAATACTAGCTGATGCACAAGTTGCTGGGTAACGTTTCATTCCACTTTCCCAAGCACAAGACACAGGCAGAGTGCCAACATCCTGCTCTTCTACTTCAGGTAGGTAGTCAGGCTGCTGCATGAGTTGCCACATCGGTCCTGACATCCAGTCGACCTCTGGAATCCACTGAAAGTAGAAGCAGTGGCTATAGTGTAAGCACCCATAATTTCAAAGAGCATCCAGTTGCCCACATGCATTTCTGGCAGGTTACAGTGCTCAACTATCTGATCAAAGCCATCATATGTTTGTCCCCATATGCTGGATGAATAATACTTCTCATCTGGTTTATGTCTCTTTTGCAAAAGAGGCTTTACATGAGCATGATCATAAAGGATGCAATTAAACGATCCATATACTCCATCATTGATGTAATACATAAAGGTTTATTCACTGGACTCATCTTCATCATCAGAGCCTATCTATTCCTTTAATACAATTTTCTTTGGCAATGATATTAACTGCAAGTGTGAAGGGTGATGCAACATGATATCTGCCTGGCTCAGCTATGATTCTCACTCCAGAGTCTGATGGAAAGTACTTGTCCAATGTTAGGTTGATTACACCAGTGATCTCTTCAAATTTAAGCTTCACATCCTCAGATTCAGGAAAGCCACCACCAACATCAAGCAGGTACATTTTGAAACCAACCTCAGCTCCCATGTAAAAGACACAGTGGGCATCAGAGATTGCCTGTACGAAGGTCTCAGGATCAGTACAGCCACTTCCTATATGGAAGCTGACACCAATGACATCAATATTTAGCTCTTTTGCCCATTCCAAAAGAAGTCTGCTGGTTTTGAGTGTGGCACCACATTTAACACTGAGTCGACAGACTGCTTTGGAATCATCAGTAGCAATCTGCAAAACCAACTTGACCTTTGGATGTGCTCTGGCAACTTTCATCAACTCAACTTCACTGTCAAAAGTCATAATCTGGACCCCATTATTGGCAGCGTACTTAATTTGAGACACTTGTTTACAAGGATTTGCATAGATAATCCTCTCTGGAGGCACCCCAAGACTTTGCACCAAATGTATTTCAGTCTTGCTAGCATAGTCAAATCCTGTCCCAATGGCAGCAAGGGTCTTCACAATGGCTCTACTGTCATTACATTTGACTGAATAAAAGGGAGTTACACGAGGAAGAGCTTTTAGCCATCTTCGGTGTTTCTTCAGAACATCTCTGAGGTCTGCTATGTAGAAGGCATCCTTATCATCAGAAGAGGAAACTTCATTGATTTTTTGGTCCAGAATGTCCTTGGCAGTAAAACCTTCATCAAGCAAGTGGCAGTCAAACTCTTCATTACTAATGTTCATGGTTTATTGATGTTTCTTTGAAAAACTAAGAGACGGAATTTAAAGAAATACTTCCAGCTTCTCACAAAGGCAATTCTCTAGGAATTCTGAATCCCACTGCATGTGTCCTCCGAGCAACAGTGGAAACGTTCTTAGAACATCCAGACACTGCAGGCCAGCCCCATGGAGAAGCCAGAAAGCCACCGACCATGCAGAGCTGGCAGCTGCACCCATCAGCTAGAGACGTTGGCCCAAGGTGGCGCTGGAGCAGCTGGCAGAGGGGCGGCTGGGGTGGCAACTTCAGGGACTGACCTCCACATTTTCAATGTCAAAAGAAAATGGGTTATGGAAAAGCTGTATGTCCTGTTCATGGAGATGAAGCTCTTTAAATCTAAATTGGAACTCCTTTTGCAACTTTTCCAGTGAATGCACACATTTTGTTTGGGAATGCAACCAATGGTTTTTCTGCTAACAGATTTTGCAGCCCGGGATAAGTCCGCTGCTAAACAGGACAGGCAGCAGAGGCAAAAACACCTGGCGGGCCAGATAAATGTCTATGGGGGGCCACATGTGGCCCACAGGCCATAGTTTGAGGACCCCTGATCTAAAGAGTAGTTAGCAGGGCCTCATCGATGCCCTGCCTATCTTCTACCCTCCACCCCTTCCTCAGTGTTCCAACCACATTCTGGTAAGAACTTGAAACGAGTTTCACTGGAAGGCAAATGTTGGGAGTGCACCTGGCATCCTGAGTGCTCCCTATTTGGAGATGCATCAGTAGTCAGGCAGCTGTTGAAAACAGACACAGATGTTGGAATCCAATACACACTTGCCAGCAGTAACTGTATTGTTTTCAGAGGAGCAGGAAGCTTTTGTCCACCTTTGTTCTGCAGAACAGGTGATACTCAGAGGGGGATATATGTGTAAACTGCGGCATCAGGAAAAGGAGATGCTCGTGCTGGGGAATGATCTTTCTGGTCAGTCCAGTGTGCTTGCCAGAGTAGGGCCAAGAGGCTCAGAGCCTAGTCCTCCACAGCCCTCACAAATGATCCAATTCCTTGGACCCAAGTGCAAATACAGCTTCCTGCCTGCACGAGGGAAGAGGCCAGGAGAACAGGGAGAGGCTCTGCAAAATGGAAGCTCCATGAGGATCTGATGTTCAACAATGAGCCGACAGTCTTCTAAAAGTGGAAAACTTCATTGTCTTTAAACTTTATTGTCTCTTAGAAAACTGGAATTCAAGAATAGCGCTTTCCCTCACAGAATATGTTTAGTGCCTCCTTAGTGTAGAGTCCCATGACCGTGCAATGGAGTGGAAAGGACTACAGATAACTGTCCCACTTTATAAAGACATCAGGTTCAAAGATCAACTGAAAACAGACAACGTGAATAGCACTGCTCCTTTGTCTCCTACTGCTTATCAGCTTCCCCGTGAGTTTCCAAGATGTTCTGGAACACCTGGCCCATGTCCTTTTCCTTTCCATTG
>CAUYRH010078993.1:0-38342 GCA_963574655.1 Perodicticus potto
CATATTCTTGAGCTATAATTGGGTTATAACCTTCATATGAGAGCTACAAATTGGATATAAATGTAACATAATGCAAATGCATGTAATTATGCAACTGTTAACAAAATCAAAACAAAAGAACAATTCCATTTCTTCATAAATAACATAGAGCCCTTTGCTGTCAAACTTTGTGCTCAATCACAGTCAGTGGCAACCACTGTTCTTTCAAGATAATTTTACCTTTTGAGCAAGTTATGGTAATTTTCCAGATTATTTTCTTATTGTAAATATTATCATTGATACAAAAGTATTATTATTCACCAAATCACAGCAAAGTTTATTAATATTCAGCGGACATTTCTCATTGGATTTGGATGTTGTTTGGAGCAAGATAAATACCAATTTACAAAATAGCCACATATGATATGCAAATTTCTCCCCAAATCACTATGTTTTTTTTTAGCGTATAAGTCTAAAAATGGAGACAGTGATTGGTGGAAGGAAGGTGAAACCAAGCTTGGTCTAATTTAAGATTTCTTAATCAGTGAATGATGATAATCAGTTTCTGGAACTCAAGTTGACTTTTAAAAATAGTTTGGGCCATAGTTTTCAACAGCAGTCTCTCTTCCTGTTGGAGGAACTAAACCTTCCAGCACTGTAAATCCCTGCTGAACGCGCCACCAGGTGTGGACCTTGGCTTATTGATTCAGGTGAAATCACCTGGAATAGATTTGTATTATCCATGGCTGGGGGTTCGGGGGGGGGGGACAAAATTTTAGAGTGTTGACATGCATGATACTTCAAGGCACATCTTTTCAAAATTAGAAGTGAAAAATCAACCAACGAAAGTGTTAAGGATTTCTCCAAAGCATTTCTTTAGAAAGAGTCCAGGTCTGCAAAATGACAGTTTATTTTTCAGCATAGTCTCTCCTTTGAATTTGAGGAGCCTTTATTTTTGTCAATAAACTACTCACATTACGTTGGAGGTTGCCTTTCCTTTGCACTTAAGCAGTATGAATCTTTGCAATGACTTTCAGTTTTTACCTAAGAGCAGGTATTTATTTTTGTTTGAAACTTGAGTTATTTTTCAGCATAAATCAGATAAGAAGAGTTGAGATATGATTAAATTATATGCTAGCCAAGGAAATACTTTATGAGAGTATTTGAATTCCCGTGATGTCATTGTATTGCCAAATAGATTTTCTCACTCAAATGAATTTATATTCAAGCCACTTCTGACTTGGAATACTTGGGTCAATCATAAATAAAGACAAATATAACAGGTTTGATGTTGGTTCTACATTTTCCCATCACTAGTCATTGTGACACAGCAGCCAATAAATGTCACCTCTTAAGCTTTTGAATTACGTGTGTTACATCTCTCCACACCCTTAAATCCCAATCTTCTTGAGACAGACATAATGTTAATTTTTATCTCTAACTGTCCTCAAAGTTATTCTAAGTAATTAGTAACTGTTATTAGTTAATTAATATTAAATTTTACATAGGTTTTTAATATCAGAGATTTTAGCTGTTAACCTGAAAAAGAAAATGTGTCAGGCTACTGAATTTAGCACAGCATTGAAAAACATTTCACATGGGAAGGCAGCAGATCTTCCAGAAAGACATATTTTACTACCAGCCTAGTCTATTCTCGTCAACTGTAGTCCAGTAATCTACTAATTTAACTGCTGTGTTTTTTTCCACTAAACTGAAAATTTCTTGAGAATATAAATGTGTGACTTGATTATTTTTGGAATCCTTTATATAGAAAATGTCTATTAAATGTTTGCTAAATAAGTCAAAATGGATAAGTCAATGTAAAAATAGTTTCTTTATACCATATTACAGTAGTTATGTAGAGATGTTATTATATTTAAATAGGAAAGATCAGGAAAATATATAAATCAGAAACACAGATTTAAAGTGTATCAGGGCCCAGGACTGGCCAGGTCTCGGCCTGGCTTAACTAGGTTCCGGACGCAGACCGCTAAGTTATCTTACTCAGGTCTATTAGGTGCCTGAGGGCTATCTACTTTAGCTGGAGAGAGAGAGAGAAAGAGTGTGAGTCTTAGAGAGAGTAAATCAGTCTTCATAAAATAGATAGATCTTAGTCTTTAGCAGGTCTTGGTGATCTTCAGCAGAGAGACACCATGCTGGTGTTCTGCAGGCAGGAGAGGAGACAGAGCCAGAGTAAGCGGGTCCATGATAGAATGGGCATGCTCCTGACTGCCTCCTCCTCCAGCCTAATATAAGGCTGATCTCGTGCCTCTCAACACCACAGGTGTAGAGTCTGCCAATTCACCACTGCTCTCATCTTGTGAGCTCTCATGCTTGTTAGGAGAGCTAAATCCCTCTCCACACCCTTTCCACCAAGGTGTTCCATTATTGAGCTATCTAGGTATTTCTTATAACTCTCACTCCTCCTAGCCATAGTCTATATGGGCTGCTACAAAAGTGGGTTCCAATTCAGGAACTTACCAAGATCTGATGACATTAATAATGGAATCTTGAGTAAATGTGTTGGGGTATCAGTGGAGGCTGGACCCCAGGGTGAGCCACAGTGAACCTCCCCAGAGGTCTGACTCTATGCAAATGTCACTGACCCAAATGCACACACTGTGGACATGGCAATGTGCTATTGGTTCCAATAATATAGAGATTGAATTCTAACTAAAATAGTGCAAGGATTTATAGTCTGATTCTATGTGATTATTTAAAGTAACATGATCTTTTTTTGAACATTAACATTTGTGAAGTAAATGTCATATGTGATACATTTTAAAGCAACATTTCCTTGTTATGTCTCAGCTCTGTGGCATTCTAGTAAAATGTGTAAATTCACACAACTATCTCAATATTCACTTCTATGAAAAGATTTTGCCACTAAATTCCTCATTTAATTTCAATAAGGTGACAACTTTCCTCTCTAAACCTGTATTTGCTTTCTCATCAATTGAAGGATTCAGTGTCCCTGCATCATCCTATGGTTCTCTGGCTGTTCAGCAATATTCACCTACTATGTCTTTTCTGAACACTGAAGAATGAAACAATTTCTTGATTAAAGAATGTGAAATAGCTTATCAACTCCATCTAACTTCTAGTGCCCAAAAGGAGTGTTTTAAAATATAACAAGGAATCAGAGAGGCTAATGCCATATTTAATTAATCTGATTCTTCCTTAAAATGCATTTTATTTCATTATTTCATTGTGGCAAAATAGGCATAACATAAAATTTACCATTATAACCATCTTTAAGTGTGCGGTATGATGGCATTGAGTACATGGACAATGTTGAGCAATCATCACCAACTTCTATCTCCAGAACTTTTTTCTCCAAACTAAAACTCTGTACCCATTAAATGTTAACCTCTCATTTTTCCCTTCCCGTAGCCGCTGGCAACCATCATTCCACTTTCTATCTCCCTAAATCAGACTACGCTGTGAACCGAGTGTAAATGGAATCATTACATTTACCCTTTTGTGACAGTCTTATTTCACTTAACATAATGTTTCATGATTCATACACATTGTAGGAAGTGTCACACTTTCTTCTTTTTAGAGGCTAAATAATACTTATGAACATAGAACATAGTGTTCAGCCACTCATCCATTGATGAACACTTGGCTTGCTTCCTCTTTTTGGCTATTAGGAATAATGTTGCTATGAACATGTGTATACAAATGTGCGCTTCATTACCTGTGTTCACTTCTCTTCTGCACTCACACAGAAGTGGAACTGCTGAATCATATGGTAATTCTATATTTAATTTTTAAACACAAAATGAAATTGCCACACGTTTTTCCACAGCAACTGCACGATTTTACATTCCAGATAGCAATGCCAATTTTACAGCATTCTCATCAACATTTCTTATTTTTTGTTCTTTAAAATATTACATTTTTGATTGTAGCAATCTTAAAGGAGAAGTGATCTTCCTTTTTGGTTAAATTTGCATTTCTCTAATGACTAGTGATGTGGAGAATATTTTTCATTATCTTGTGTTCATTTATATATCCTTTTTGGAGAAATATCTATTTGAGTCTTTTGCCAATTTTCATTTTTGTTTTTGTTGAGTTTTAGGAAATCTTTCATATATATTCTGGCTATCAACCTATTTCTTGCATCTTACGAGTTGTCTTCTCACTCTTCTGATAGTGCCCATTAATGTACAAAAGTTTTTTTAATTTTGATGAAATCTGATATTTTTCTTTTCTTTCTTTTTTTGGTGGAATATCTAATAAATTATGGCCAAATCCAATGTGATAGGATTTTTTTTCATATATTGAATCCTAAGAGATTCATTTTTTTTTAGTATTTACATTTAAATATTTGATCCATTTAAACTTAGTGTTTGTTTATGGGGTAAGGGATGAGTCCAAACTTATTTATTTATTTATTTTGCATATAAATACAGAGTTTTATAAACATCGTTTGTTGAAAAGACTGCCACTTCCTTACTGAATGGACTTAGTACCCTGATCAAAATTCATTTGTCTAAATATGTAAGGGATTATTTGGGGGCCCCTGAATCTATTGCGTTGATCTATATTTTTACCCTATACCACTACAACTCTGTTTTGATTACTATATCTTTGTACTAAGTTTAGAAATCAGGAAGTTCAAGATCTCTGTTTTTATTTTTCATTGTCAATATTGTTTTGATCATTCTAAGTCCTTTGATATTCTTACATAAATTTCAGAATGAATTTTTCTATTTCTGCAAAATCTTCACAAACTTTGGAGGAGAATTGCATTATATCTGTTAATTTCTTTGTTTAGGGTTGACATTTTGATAATATTAAGTACTCTATGTACAGAGTCTAACTTACCATTTATTAGTGTCTTCTTTTATTTCTTTCAGCAGTATTTTATAGTTTTCAATATAAGTCTTTGGCCATTTTATGAAGTTATAAATATTAAGTTTATTCTTAAATATTTTATCATTTTTGATGATATGTAAATAGAATTGTTTTCTTAATTTTCTTTTCAGATCATTCATTGTTAATATACAGAAATGTAATTGACTTTTGCATTTTGTTTTTTGTATCCTGCAACTTTCCTGAATTCACCTATTAGTTTTAGTATTTTTTATTTGTTATGTATTTGTAATCTTTTTAAGTTTTAATTTTTTATTTTTATTAAATCATAATTGTGTCCTTTGTGAATAGAGACAAGTTAACTAATTTCTTTATAATTAGGCATGTTTTATTTGTTTTGGTTGCCTACTTATTCTGGCTAAGAGTACCAATACTAAGTTGAATAGAATTGGCAAAAAATGTTACCTTTGCTGTATTTCTAAAAATTGTATTTCTAAAACTAGAGGGAAAGCATTCAATCTGCCATCTTTAAGTATGGTATTGGCTGTGAGCTTTTTATATATAGCTTTTATTAGGTTGAAGTAATGTACTTCTGTTCCTAGTTTTCTGAATTTTTTAAATGATGAAAGTGTGTTGATTTTTGCCAAATATTTTTTATGCATCAGTTGACATCATGATATGTTTTTTTCTAACTTTCATTTTGTTAATGTGGTATGATGCATTGATTGATTTCCATATGCTGAAACATCCTTGCATTCCAGAAGTAAATTTCTCTTGGTCACCGTATATAACCTTCCTCACACATTGTTGAATTTGGTTTGGTATAATGCTGTTTAAGATTTTTACATCAGTATTTATAAGGGATATTTATTTATATTTTTCTTGTACTGTCTTTGTTTGGATTTGGTATCGAGGTAATGCTGGTGGCATAATATAGATTAGGAAGCATTCCCCTATGTTCAATTTTTTAGAAGAGTTTATAAAGGATTGGTGTTATATTTCTTTTAAATGTTTGGTAGGATTCACCAATGAACCCATTTTGATTCCTTATTAGTTATAGTTTAAATTTCACTTTCCATTCCTTCATGATGTAATCTTAGTAGATTGTGTTATGAGAACTTATCCAATTCATCTAGAGTATCCTATTTGTCAGCATATAGTTGTTCACAGTACTCTGTCAACATTTTTATTAAAATTTTTTTTAAGCTATAAAAATTTGATAAACTAGTACAACTTTACCTGAATTTTATATTGACATTTTACATTTGCTTCCTCTTTGTCTTTCTGTATTCTTTTCTAAATCATTTAAAGGGTAAGATGCAGGTATTATGATACTTCTTCAAACTACGTGATTTGTTATCTAGGAAAGTATCTTTAACAGGGTAAATTTTAACACCTGGGGTAAAGATTAACTTGAAGTAGAAAAGAATTTCATACATGATCACAATACTAATAAAGCTATCACAAAATTTAAAATGGATGTAAAATATTATACTCCTTAATGTTACAACAAAATATACCTCTTATTGAGGTTGTTTAACTGAAACCCATCAAAAATTACACATTATATTTAAATTATTTTTGTATTTGAGTTTCTTTTGTTGTAGACTAGTGCCCCTGTTCTGTGAGTGTTCATGTGAATTTGTGTCATTTACATTAGGAATACTTGTCAATAATCCCTTTGTTTAAAGAATCAGTGTAAGGAAGGAGAAATAACCTGAGTGGGAAGGGTGGGAAATAAGAAGACGAGAGACAAAAGATAGGATGGGATTGAAAGGTCTGGTACAGCTGATGACTGCAACTAGCAGGAAACTGTGGAAATAGCTTTATTTATGAAGTATCTTTAACAAGGTACATCTTAACATCTGGGGTAAAGATTAACTTGAAGGAGGAAAAGCTGTGTGCTTGCCATAATAAGGAAAGTATTCATGGGCTACATGACTTCCAGCAGGTGAAAAGAGTGTTGTTCAAGGAGGAGAAGCAGCTGGGGGTTTGTTCCTTGAATTTCTGCACAGGCTGTGGGGGCCCTGGGACCTCACAGTCCATATTCCAGTTTTCTTTCAGAATGTCCAATATCCTGGATTTGTCACATTGTTTTCTAATTATTAAATTCAGGTAAAATATTTTGACATGTATTCTACATAGTCAATGTTGTATATTCACCACTGAAATACAAAGAATTGTTTAATGCCATTTTTTCCATTGTTGTGATTCTAACTTTAATATTTGGTAAAGGTGTTATTTATTATATCTTTTTAATGTACAGATATGTTTTATTCTTTAATTCATATCTAATTTTTAAGATATTATTTTTAGGCTTGGTTCTATCTCCAATACATTTTCACCCCATGACTGTAATATATATATATGCTTTTTTTTTTTTTTTTTTTTTTTTTAGACAGAGTCTCATTATGTTTCCCTTTGTAGAGTGCTGTGGCTTCACAGCTCACAGAAACCTCAAATTCTTGGGCTTAAGCAATTCTCTTGCCTCAGCCTCCCAAGCAGCTGGGACTACAAGCACCTTTCACAACACCGGGTATTTTTTTGTTATTGTTACAATTATTGTTTAGCAGGCCCTGCCGGAATCAAACCCACCAACCCCCGTGCATGTGACATGAGCCCTAACCACTGAGCAGCTACTCTCCGAGCCTGTACTATACATTCTTAATTGTTGCTGTCATCAATTACTAGATTGATGATTACAAAACTAATCTGATATTAATTGTGCTGTTGTCTAAATATTTGTACCTCCTCTTCCTACAATATTCATATATTGAACCTAACTCCTAAGGGAATGATGTTAAAATGTGGGCCTTTGGGAGGTGTAAATGAGACTTGAGGGAAACTGTCCTTACGCCAGGTGGAGACACAGAAAAGGTGCCATCATTATGAGTTGGCCTCTCTCCAGGCACTAGATTACTTAGTCTTGGCATTCCAAGCCTTCAAAACTACGAGCAATAAAGGAAATATTTAAAGTTGGTATATTTAAAATAAAATAAAAATTAAAGCTTAAAATAAAAAATAATTTAGATCAATATTGAAATATATACATCATTGAAATCTTGATTGTCTTAGTTATAATGTTTTCAAGACCATTGTAATTATTTCTTAAGATAACTTATTAAAATATTTCTATTTTAATGCCTTGTCATGCTATTTAATGTGACTTTAAGTATGTTCTACAAAAATCACCCATGTATTCAACAATTAATTAATCTAACCAAACAACATTTATTATGTGGATACTTAACCCAGTTAAGTATTGGTGGTAGAGAAAGAAAAAAAACACTATATGTGTCCTCAGAAAGAATGAAATGTTATGTACAAATAGATGGTTTTAATACAGCATGAAGAATGTTATTCCATAAACAATAAGTGTTCTAGACCGAGTTTCTTTTTTTTTAGAGAGAGTCTCACTCTATTACCCTGGGCAGAGTGCCATGGCGTCACACAGCTCATGGCAACCTCCAACTCCTGGGCTTAGGCGATTCTCTTGCCTCAGCTTCCCAAGTAGCTGCGACTACAGGTGACCGCCACAACACCTGGCTATTTTTTTTTTTTTTTTTTTGCAGTTGGGCCAGGCCGGGTTTGAACCCACCACTGTCAGTATATGGGGCTGGTGTCCTACTCGCTGAGCCACAGGCTCTGCCCCAAAATAAGTGTTTTAAAAAGTTCTTATCTAAAAATGTTTTTGACATAATTTTCCTCATGTAATCAACTTCAAGTAATACACATACTATTTAATAATCTTAGTATAAATATGATAACTTAATAATAACCAAATTGGTATTCTAAGCATAATTTCTTTTTTATTATTTTTTGATAGGGTAAAAGTTCTGTTATAGTATGCAAGGTGTCCCAAAATCACGATACTTAGGGGAAATGGGATATTGTAGTTATTTACAAAATATTCATTACAAAATTTTACATAAAATTTATAAAATATTCTCTTCATGTTGACCACCTCTCTAAAATTTTGTAAATAATGGTATATTTTACTACAATTTCCCTTTTTACCTATTTGTGGCAACTGCTGGGATATCCTGTAGAGTTAGAAAATAAGAGGTTGTGTTTCCTTACCTGGTGTTATAGTTTTCCATTTCATACTTATAGAAAAATTTAGTATTTTATAAATTTAAAAGTTACATTGATTTTCCCACTATTTTAATAGTATATTTTTTGATAAATATTGTCCTCCTCAAAATATAATAATTGTGATTTTTCTTGCAAATTATTTCCATCAATTTTCATATATGTATTTAGTGCTTAGAATTATAATATCTAAACTCTTTCAAATATATACATTTAACTGAATTCTCTCTTTAAAATCTCAACAAAGGCACATAGTTTTGCAGCACATCAACTGCAGGTAAAGATTTATGTTATCTATGCTATAAATTTTGAGTCTGCTATTTGGCCACATATTCTGCATGATTTCATTCCTGGTTATGGATAAAATTGATTTCTTGCACATAGAAGCTACAGTTCTTTGAAGAAGTAGTGGATTAATAAAGATATAATGAAAGTATCGCACTAGACCTTCCCTAATTTGCCAGAATTCAACTTTATGATGAATTTCGTGGGGGATGTAACCCATCGTAAGCTAAAGAGTAGTTCAAAATAACCTAAAGAATATAATTTATATTCTTATACATAAAACTTTCCAGCCTCTTAGTTTCCTCTATGAAATAAGAATAACACTAATTATATAAAGACAGTGATCATCAACACAGTATTTTCTAAAGATTTTAACCATACAGCATGCAATTTTATCCTCTAGTTTCCCCATCTTTTACTACTATATCACTGAAAGTCCTCATTAATGTATGCATGTGTTACATATATGTTTATATATGTAAGTGCATGCCTATAACTTTGCATAGTTATGTTTGAATAAACACATATAAAAATAAATGCACATATATTGTCATGTACAACATAATGACATTTCTGTCAAGGATGGTAAGGCCTGGATCTATCAGCATTGGACAAGTTCCCTATATATCTAAATCTTAACCTCTGTCAAAAAGAATGTCATCCATAGGACTATGGAGACAATTAAATAAGGTAATATATGTCCAATGCTTACCAAAGTATTTATGAATTGTTCAACAAATTCCTGTAATCTTAAAAAAGTTAAAGGTTCTTCAGCATGGTATTGTAACTCTGCAACTTTCTCAATGTTTCCTGTCATCCATCTCATTATAATAAAATTTTGTAGATATGTGATTAACAATTTTGAGCCGTGGGACTTTATGAATGCTAGTTTTTACTGGAATGTCTTTTCTTTGCAGTCATCTGCAAGATTTTCATTCCATTCTCAAGGTTTAAATCTAGCATCACTTTACTGTGAAACATTCCCAGACTGATTTTAGGAAGATTTGACAGTTTTCATCTTTGTGTGTGTTCAACACCCAAAATATGACCTAGGCACCTAAGTCACTATATGCAAAGAATTTTTGCGGTTTGATTCCCATTCTCAAGAGTTAGCTTGGAACCATATTTATATGGCTTGAGACCTATGATGCTCTACTTAGGATAGTGGTTACTGGAAAGCAGCTATTCAAATATTGTTTTTATGTTATTTATAAAATGATCAAGATATTAGACTGTGCTCATAGATGGAAGGCCAATAATAATGATTTAATGAGGAACATTAAATTAGGACACAGACATAACAGATAAACTGGGAGCATTGGTGTGCAAAATGCTATAAAAAATGTTCAAGTCTGTTTCATAAAAGACAATCTGACTTGCCTCGTTATTATTTGGATAAGGGCTACGTAATAAAAATTCACTTTAGACTCAGTAAAACACTGTTCAATGTAGACTTCTGGTTTCCCAGTGGAAACATTGGAGGATGGTATATCTACAGTTATCTAAACATATTTAATTATTAAGCATTTGAAGAGATTTAACATGTACATTTATTTTTAGTTAAATAGAATTCACAGATATTTATATGTCAAGAGGTCACCTAATTATATCAAAAACAATTTGCAAATTCACCCATTTCTTTTATCATCTATAAAATATTAATATAATTAAACAGCAACAGTTTGCTTATAAAGCCTGGCTACGAAATATAAGTTGGTAAGTTAGGAAGAGTGTAAATCATCAGTAAACGATCCATTGCTTGAATATTCTGAACTGTGTGATGGCACAGAAAACAGCTCTTCTGATTCTCAGATGTGCAATTACAATGCAGCTAGAGTCCCAAATCTGCTTGTAGCCATCACGTACTCCTGCTGAGCGAGCTGTCTGATTGCCTCCTTGAAGACATTTTATTGTTAATCTCAATTTAAATCAGTGTATTATTAGTTTTTGTCGTAATTTGATTTGGATATGCCTTTGTGTCATTCTTTTTAAAATTCTCTGTAGCATTTGCAGGAAGGGAGCTAAATGGGGGGATGACTAATACATATTGAGCATTAACTCCACAGGTGGTCATGTTAAATGACTTTCTTTAGTGTTCTCCACAAAATAATGCCACTTTCAGTGATTGAGAGTTATTTTTTTTAAATTGAGTTATTGTTCCCACCAACCTCAACTGGTTTCTCCCACAATAAGGCCACATCTGTCAGGGACCTAATTCGGTGTTTCATTCAAACAATACCAAACAGTATTTCTTTTTATAATCTGCTTCAGTATCACTTAATGAAACCACACATATTTGCCTTTGAGTTCTTGATATGGTACGAATATTACATTGTTCTTATTACTACTGATATAAAAGATTTTTTATATATTTGGAAGTCAAGGGTAGCTGCTAAGGCTAATTTTATAATTAGTAAGGATTTAAACATCTATGTTTCATCTTTTATGTAGTTCACCGTTAAAAATGTGATTCAAAGACTATTATGTTTGTTGACATCAACTTTAGAAGTAACTAGTAAGGAATTGAGTTACATTAAGAAGCAAGTTGAGAGGTTGTCGTCAAGGTCATTTTTATTTTTCACTTTAGCTTTATCCATTATTTTTCCCCATCCTACTTATATAGACAATAAAAATAATTTCTTGTTAAGCATACTTTTTACCTTTCATGTCACTAAAAAATTGAGGAATTATGAAATATAGTAATATTTCTTGCCAGTAAATAAAGTATGAACCAATTTGTGACATTTATTTTTACATAGACATTCACAAGCAAGGAATATAAAAAAGTGGAAGAACAAGAATATCAAGAAGAATTTATAGTTGTTAAGAACCCAGGAAGCTAGATGTAATATCCCACACCTGGATTCCTAGCACTCTGGGAGGGCAAGGCAGAAGAATTGCTTGATACTATGAGTTCAAGACTAGCCTGAGCAATGATGAGACCCAATCTCTCCTAAAAGTGGAAACATTAGCCAGGCATTGTGGTGGGTGCCGGCAGTCCCAGTTACTTGTGGGAAGTGAGGGCTGAGGCAGGAGGATCACTTGAACCCAGGAGTTTGAGGTTGCCTTGAGCTAAAGCTGACGCTGTGGAACTCTAGTAACACAGAGAAACTCTGACTTTAAAAACTAACAGACAAAAAAAGCAATCTTAAAAATTTACTTAGAATTTCTGAGTCATATTTTTAAAGAAGGTATTCTGGTAGTGAAGAGTGAGATGTCCTGAAGTGTTTATATGATAATATTATTATATAAATAGCAGCTGTTTGGGGTTTTTTGTTTTCACATTTGCCTTTACTCATAAATCTCTCCTTTTCTGACAGGTAGCCATAAGCCAGAAGTTATGCAATCACTTTATGTTTGGGTTGTATCCCCTAAATATAACCAGCTAAGTTAATTTACCAGGGAGGAATAAACCACTAGAAATTAAGAGGATTTTTCTCAAGCTCTGAAGCCAGGTGAAGTGAGTATAGACTTTTATCTGATAAATAAAAATGTTCAAAGAATTAAGTATTCTATTTTAATTTATTTTTTACTTAAAATTTGAAAAGGAGAAAAATTAATTACTCTTGGTTTAAATGTGATGCTGTGAAAACATTTCCAACATACCTAATTTTCTAAGTAATAAGAATTCATTGAGTCTAACAGACTACAGCTTTGATGAAAAAGAATTGCTATGTAACCTGTATCTAGGAAGATGAATATTTTATTCTCTTTATAATTGATGATAGTGAGAAATTGGAGGGCATGGTATAAGACTATTGACAACATCAAGACGTATCCTAAAAATTATTTAAAGCAGAAACATACTATTCGTTCATTTATTTATTGTAACATACTGACTGCCCTTTACATTTTGTTTTAATTGTTGGTGGAACACCTTTCCCAGTTAGTAATTTTTAGGAATTGCTGGTCTCTGTTGCACTAAGGTATCATATTGTCGATACAACGTGACACTGACACTGAAACTTGCCTTCCATTCCTGCACACTTGGATGACCAAACCAAATGTGGTCAGAGTTTTTAGTGTAGGACTATTAGATGTGTCCAAAGAGTATAGTGGGAAAGCTCTTTCCAGCTGTCAGGTTGTAAGATGCAAAATTTAAATAACTGCAAGGGACACATTTTTCACTGTAAGGAGAAATTCTGAGTAACAGAAAACAATGAAGTGAATTCCAAGAATAAAGGAGAAATGGGAGATATAAGATCTTGGTTTGGTTCACTTTCCTGGCTCGAGTTGTTCTGCGGACTAGCTGTCTTTTTAAAATTTCAGCAACAGTGTTATTCACTATTCTATTTATATTCAATAAAATACCCTTTGGTACCTTAAAGGAGAGATATATTGAATTTCTCTAGTTGCAACTAAGACCTCCAGTTAACATTTGTTTTTAGAATTTCTTATATATTTGTAACAGAGGAGAAGGTATACTCCTATTTGGAATAAAGATATGTGGACTTTAAAAAATTATTTAGGGTATTTCCTGGATCCAGTAAATGTACATAGGAAATCTTATAGTAAAAACTTTTATATGATTGGCTTTACTACATGAAAAAAAAGCTATTTTTTATTTATACACATGGAAAACTTTACAGATGTTTCAACTGGAAAAACAAATACAAAGGTAAACAAAACAAAGGATGTAAATTTAAGCAGTGTGGTTAGCAGAATAATGGGTCTCCAAACATGCCCCCTTCCCAATAATAATGCCAAAAGTCAATGAAGAATGCAATATATCACTAGTTTTCAATGATATTCTTGAAAATGTTGACAGTAGATCTTACAGGCTTTCACCACAAAAAATGATAACTATGTGGTGTGATGCATTTTTTAATTCGCTAGATTTGACCATTACATAATGTGTATGTGCTTTAAAACATCACATTCTTAATCCTTTTAATTAAAGTACTTCATTTTTATATAGTGCAGTGAGAATACAATGATGATAGAAAGTTTAGTGCACTGACTTTCCAGAGCTAAACACTTAAATTAGATTTATAATGTGATATTTCAGAGGAATTATGGCATTAGGGAGGTGGCCTTCCAAAAAGGCCACTTATCCCATCTAGAGAAGGCGTCCAGAATAAGCAGAAATCAGTAGGGACCAAAATGATGATCAAATCTTTCTTACCATGTGGATAGGAACATATTGTTGAACGAGAAAAATCTATGGGAAAAAGTACTGAAAGTTTAAATAATCATGACAATCAAAAAACAATAAATTCAAAGTTATTTTATGTAAATTGTCAAGATAAGGTATCAATATGACTCGTTTTCTTTAAGGTCTTAATTAAGGTATTAAAAACCACTAGTCTTTATGGTTTTATGATTCATTACATATAAGTAAGGCAAACACAGGTAGAAACAGTAATCAATACTTCCTGTAAGTAACAGATCATGAAGTTCTCCAATTTTCCTAAGAGCAACTCACTCTAACTCCTACTATCTCTATTTCCCAACAAAAATCACTAAAGTCCTATGACATTTTGCCTATTTTAAGAGTCTGATGCCACCAAATTCATTTCTCTATAAACAAAATCAAGGCACATAATTATCATTTTAGAGACTCCCATGACATTAGCTATGCTGAACACTTAAGCATCATTCTGGAATCACTACTTGCAACAAAAAAATAGCAACCTACTCAATTTGTAAGTCCTAAAATACCTGAAGCATCTGTCTTTCAAAAACATGTACTTGAAGGAGAAATCACATAGAAGATAAACTTAAAGGACAATCCATCATCAAGACTAACCCAAACACATTAAGTGGGGTTTTTTTGGTTGTTTTTGTTGGGTTTTTTTGCAATTTTTTGGCCAGGGCCAGGATGGAACCCAGCACCTTCAGTATATGGGACTGGAACCCTACTCTTTGAGCCACAGGTGCCACCCCATTAAGTGTTTTTTACATATGCCTTTAAAAATGAGTAATGATGACATTCATTTGAGCATAGCATAGAAACTGCCACCAGTGGAGACCACTTTGCATTATCTTTCTGTCTTTCATGGTTTACTTTTCACTGACTAGATATTCTTGCAGCAGCAATATTATGAGAAACTATTAGATAATATTCCTGAATACTTTATAAACATTGACTTCATGGAAAACGTTTTTCAATTTTGAGCATGTCCTTTATACTTTTTAAATCTTAGTCAGCCTCACCCATATGCCCACATATGAAGGCCACGTCATAGTCAAATTGTATGAGTTAGTATTAAAATCAATACAGCAAATGGAAGATGAAAGAAAATACTGGTATAAAGTTTACTTTTTAATATCATTTGTCTTCATGTGAATGTAAGTTTGGGACATTATATCAGATATAAGCACTGTGTCGGTTCTAAGGTAAAAGCCGTGTATCAGCAGTAAGAAATCTAAAACCTTCATGCAGCGAAAATTGAACAATCTGATACTCAGACATGAATTTTCCTTTAACAAGTTCTATTCTATCTTCAATAATCTCTTTCTCTATCAAATTTTCAGGACCCTCTCAGAGCCAGTAAAATGAAAAATTATGATGAAGATGTTTTTAGGATATCGGATCATTCTCTCCCTTCTTTTTTTTTATAATAATTTTATTAAATCATAATTGTGTACATTGGTGCAATCATAGGGCATAATGTGCTTCATATACAATCAGAAACATTTTGATCGTACTGTGAGATTCTCTCCCTTCTTTTTCTAAATTCCCTTTTGGCTTTTATGTCTGGATAGTAGAGTTGTATGCTCATTTTTTGTTTTTTTCTTTTCTTTTCTTTTCTCTTCTAGAGAGAGTACCACTATGTTTCCTTCGGTAGAGTGCTATGGTGTCACAGCTCACAGCAACCTCAAACTCCTGGGCTTAAGCAATTCTCTTGCCTCAGCCTCTCAAGTAGGTGGGACTGCAGGTGCCCACCATAATGCCCGGCTATTTTTTGTTGCAGTTGTCATTGTTGTTTTAGCTGGCCCGGGCTCCGTTCAAACCCGCCAACTTTGGTGTATGTGGCTGGTGTTGTAACCACTGTACTATGGAGACTGAGCCTCATTTTTTCTTTTATAAAAATACAAAGAATAGTTATTAATATAGGTGTTTTACTCCAGTTTTTTGTTCAACAGTATCTAAATAAGTTTGTTTTGCCTCTAAACCAGTTCATTCTAGTAAATACCTGTGCCAAGTGTGGAATTTTGGCAAAATTATCTAATTTGCAATGGCAAAAATCATGAGCATGTTGGCCAATTTTTAGAGGCTAGCGTTTGTATATTATCTTAACAATGTCAGCAGAATCTCTAGGAATCTTCTACACATCCATTCCTCTATCCACACTGAGAGCTTTTAATCACAAACTTGTCCTCTAATGACAAAATGGCTGCAAAAGCTCCAGACATTATGCGATGAAGAAAACAACAGCTAAACAGGAGGGAAGGAAAGAAAGAAAAAGGTATCTATTAACACTCAAGAAAGAAAATATCTTTGGGCACCACCTCATACACACATTATTTTCATAATTGTCATATATCTCTTTAGCAAGAACCACCACATACTTAACTTGAATAAAGTTCTATATAAGGACAAATAATTATTGTTATTGACTAACAATAAGATCGAACACCAGGAGCTATGTGGGGAGTGACCTACACAATAAATGACCAAATAATAGTTTGCACTTCGCTGCAAAATGCTTTGCAGAGAAAGATGTATTGTATGTGTGCAGAAAAAGAGAGAAAGGGAGGGATAGAAGGAGGGGGATGGATGAGAGAAGGGAAAGAGGAAGAGAGAGAAGAGTTGAACTACAGTACAGAAAATATGAAAAATAAAATAATTGGGAATAACCTTCTGGAAGTTTAAGTTAGCAGGGTTAGCACTTGATATATTTAGGGGAACATATACATATTTAAATCCATTGAGTGTCGAGTATAAATGTCTTAACACAATAATTAAGAAAGTGTGGTGAAGTCTATGTTAACCAGTTTGTTGTAAGTTTTCAAATTGTATATAAAACCAGCACATTGTACCCCATAAATGCATTAATGTACACAGCTATGATTTCATAAAAAAAAAAATAATAAATAAATTTTCTTTAGTTCTGGTGGCACCAGAAGGTTTAACACAATTATAGAAGAGATGCAATATAAAGCTATTAGTGTTGAGCCTAGGAAAGAGATCCAAGATGAGAAAGAACTAGCCAAAGAACGCTGTGTGACCAAAGCAGACTCCTTCAACGCCCAAAACGATTACACAAGACCCCCCGCCATGGTTTGTCCTCAACCACAAAGGGACTTCTGAAATGTCAGATACGGAATTCAAAATATGGATTACAACAAGCTCTATCATATTGATAAGAAAGTTGAAAACTAACACAAAGAAGCCTTCCTACCCACCTCCCAAATTTCAGGACATGAAGTAATCATTCACTAAAGAGATATTTTAAGAAAAAACATAACAGAACTGTAAATGAAAAAGTCATTCAGGGAACTTCAAAACCTAGACTACATCAAGCAGAAGAGAGAATTTCCAAACTTGAGGAAAAGGCTATTGAATCAAAAGGATTTCATTCGCAAAAATGAAGAAGCAAGAAAAAATATTGAACAAAATCTTTAAGAACTGTGGGACTACATAAGACAACTAAACTTAAGAATTATAGATATCCTTAAGGGAGAAGGATAAAAGTGAGAAGCATGTACAATATTCTTGAGGTAACTTTTCTTGGTCTTGCTGGAGATGTAGACATTCAGATACATGAAGGGCTTGGAACACTGAGAAGATTCATTCTAATGAGGACATCCTCTTAAGGTAGGCTTGCTAAGGGGAAGATATGTCTGCATATATATTAATATGCTCATGTTCTATATTAGCCTATCGATAGCTGTCACTTTGAGAGCAGAAAGTTGCTTCATGTCATCCATTTTCTGAAGAGACTAAGAAGAGTTGCAGATTTTCAGTTTGCTTAGCTCTTGTTTTCTTGTGAGGAGTGATGTCTTCTAAGATTTTTGCATGTCAGACTTGAAACTCAAAGTCTGTGGTGTATTTTTTTTTTTTCCTTTTTTGAGACATGGTCTCAACTCTGTCACCCTGGGTAGAGTGCCATGGTGTCACCGCTCACAGCAATCTCAAACTCTTGGGCTCAAGAAATTCTCTTGACTACAGGCACCCGTCATAATGCCTGGCTATTTTTTAGTTGTAGTTGTCATTGTTGTTTGGTGGGCCTGCGCTGGATTTGAACCCACCAGCTCCTGTGTACGTGGCTGGCACCCTAGCTGCTGAGCTACAGGCACCGAGCCACCTGTGGTGTATTTTCAATGTTAAAAATCCCCATAAATATGTACAATTATTAAGCATATTTTAAAAAGTAAAAAATCACAAAAATTAAATTAAAAGAATTTAAAAATTATCCTACATATCTGCTGGATAGCAATGTGTACATGTACTTTAATTGCCTAAAAAACGAGAATCAGCTGCTGGGATTGAAGTATAGCAGATAATAAATTTTGGATGTCATTTTCACAATGTCTTCTACAAGTGTTGAAGAAACGTATGTCCTGTGAGAAGAACATATCATGTGAGATATGTTTATTAAGAATAGATGTCGTACATGGTATATGTATGAATTTATACCACTTTTGATGTGTTGGTGTTCGTTAGTGAATGGAGGTGTGAATATGTTACATCTTTCCAGGCATCAGTAATTCAAAAGTAAAAAATAATAAAATATAATAAACATATACAAAACCTCTAATATTTATTATGTTTTTCTTTTTTAATCTCAGGAAACGGAAAAAGTTGATTTCTCTTATTTGATTCTTTTTGAGAAAATACAAGTAGCCATCCAACGGATATCACAAACTATAAACTATACATTGAACATCTTTCAAAATTAAAAATGCACACATTTTGTATTTGATAATTCCACTTTTGAGACTTGATCTTATTACTACATTAGCACTTGTGAAAAAGATTTATAATGCATGTAAGGATTTCTAAACAGATGGGAAACTTCCCCAAACTTACTGTGAACTTAACTTAAAATTCTTAGCAACAAACAAGAATTAATTCACAGCAACCTTTCCATGTAGTCCACAAAAAACATTACTTTTTAAAGAAAGAAACTGAAGTACAGGGACATAGTTTAAGTGATACCTAAATAGCGTGGAGACTGAGCTCTGGTCGCTTACGCTTCATCCAGTTTGTAATTCTTATTATTGCAAATTGTGCTCATTTAATTAGGTCTATTATTTCAGTTTAAGAAATTTTTTTTCTTTGCTTACTTTTATAAATTTTTATTTTTCACTATAAATTGAAAAATTATATTTGCATATGTTTTTATGGTAAAATTGATATGATTGATACTATATGGAAAATAATTAAATCAAAATAATTAGCATATCCATTACCACAAATAATTACCATTTTTGTGAAGAGAATTTTTGAAATTTACTATCCCCATTTCTCCCACCCCCTCCACCATTCTACTCTTTGCTTCTTTAAGTTTTATTATCTTATTTGCACTTCTAAGCATTTCAGTGTCCTTAATTGATAGTTAACGCATCTAAGAATAATACATGTGGGTTTTCAACCTACTTCAAACTTTCTTCTAAAGACCCTAACATTCTAGAAATATATTCTAATTTGAGATTAATACTATTTATTAAATTTATTTCTCTACTATCACTTTGTCCTTGAGAAGTTTAGATTAACAATGCTTCACACTTTGGAAAAGTAACATTTTATTTGACATTTTCAAAGAGCAGAGATAATCTTTTTACTCCTAACCTTTAAAAAAATGATGAAGTGTAGGCTTGATGATGTCATTTTGACTAGTGTAATCACTTCAACACTGACCCTTTCTGTTCCAATGTATTCTTAACTTTAATATAAACAAAAGTGGCATAGTCTTTGCATTTTTCTAATACAATTTTTAAAAATATTTCACAATTACAGTTTTTCATTATGTGCTTCACCTGGAGCTATCTCTAACATTTTTAAGGGATAAACAATTTCTACCATTGACTGTAACACATTGAATGTGTTAGAACAATATTATATGCCATGGAATACTTACTTGTTGTAAAGCTTCATTTACTTTATACCAAATCAATGTTGTTTTATATCATATGACATAAAACAAAGTAAAATGATCATTCTCATTGGAGTGCATTGTGGATAATGGACACAGTGTATTCATTTATTTTTTTCTAAACAAATTAGTGCAAATCATAAGCTCATCTTAAAAATAACTTGAAAAAGTACTATATTTTTTCAAATAAAAATTTAAAATTAAGTATTATAAGTTAATAATTTGAATACACCATTATTTCACTGGACTCTCAACAATATTAACTTTTGATGTGACATTTAATATATGAACTAAAGTTTAATATAAAATTTTTCACTAGACTCAACAATATCAACTTTATTTTTATTTTTCTTTATTTATTTTATTTTGAAAGTTTTTAGCTGGGGCTGGGTTTGAACCTGCCACCTCTGGTATATGGGGCCGATGCCCCATTCCTTTGAGCTATAGGTGCCGCCTAACAATATCAACTTTCGATGTGACATTCAACATTATGAACTAACAAGTGTAATACAGTGTTTTTCACCAGACTCCCAACAGTAACAACTTTTAATGTGGCATTCAAATTATTAGGATATAGGAGAGAAAAAGTTAAAGGCCAGTGGGATATAGAAGTTGACAAGTTTATAATGATTCACAGTAATAACAATCATAAGGTGGCAGAAAAAAATTAATATGAAAATTTAAATAAATAAACATATAGTATTAATAATCTGTTCAAGTTTTTATTATTAAACTGTGAGGGAAACCGAAATAACAGACTGTGGCAGTTGTGTCCCATATTCCAAAATCACACAGTCATATTTCTGATTACAAATTCTCTTTTAGAGCCCTGTTACTCCCCATTCCATGGTAAGCGGTGCAGTCTATTATTTCCCCTCCTTTTGCATCTGTGTCGGAGATTGTGACTACTCCGATGACTAGACAGTGCTGAAAGAGATAATGCTGTGTGATTCCAAGGCCAGATCGAAAAGCACCATTCAGATTTTCTCTCTCTCTTTCTCCTTCTCTGCCCACACCCCCTTTGGTTTCTAGTGCTCAAAACCCACACAAAATGGTCTGAGGAAGCTCAGGGCATAAAAAAAAGCTGAGTATTTTTTCCAACTGTCAGTTTCAGAAAAGTTTCAATTGACAGCCAACATCAAACATTAAACTTGTAAACAAGTGAGCTCTCAGATGATTTCAACCTCAAATCTTTGTATCACTTCAGTCCTGCACAAATGTTAGAATGATGTTTGCTGTTGCTTTAAACCACTCATTTTCTGGGTAACTGGTTAGGCAGTTATAACTAATTAAAAGAGCAACAGGCATTCTTACCGTTTTTCTTCTCTTCCAGAATATAAATAAGCTCTCTAAAGGCAAAATATGATGTCTCATTCACGGCCACTTCTCCAATGGTTGGCAAATGATGTATACTAAAAAATCAAGTGAATTAATATATAGGGAATGTACCAAATTGTTCCACAATGAAACTCAAAGAATGTTGTGATGCTTCTCAGAGTCTCTCTTACCTTCTAAAATATGTTTTAAATATTTATGCCTTAAATATTCATGTTAGAAAGAAAGCTTTTGTTTACTCTTACACATTGGGTGTTTCTTATGATCTAAGCAAATTGTTAGAAACCATGAATTAATAATTCATTATCTCTGTGTCCTTGTTGGCTTTGGAACATACAGTTTTTGGCCAGGAAGCAACCTCTTCTCAGGTCTTTTCTTTTTTCCTCTCCACCGCCTTCCAAAATTTTCTTCTTTTTGAAAACGACACTGCTTAACCCTTCCCACTTACCCACCTTTTTACACGGTTAACACTTTGTAAGTGTATTTGCATTTTTATTGTGATTTGATTTCATTATTTTAAACATTTTTCATGTGATTTCTCATACTTTTCAGACCTAAGGGAAATGCAAATGGTCACAAAGGGTCTATGTGGTCTCTGTCCTGCTGTTTCAGTCACATTTCAGGCTTTTCTGTCTTTTAGTCACATTGGGTATCACTAGTATTTCTACAGAAGTCACATAGCATCGCAACATCTATCGTCCACCCCAACAGGTGCTTCTCTTAGGACAAGTCATCTCCATCATTTTTAGTGACGAATCAGCCTATATAGCTGCTTTTTTTTTTCTGCTTTAACTTGCTCATGGAGTGTTGTCCTTTTGCTAGATTTTGCCTCGTTCCTTTCATTCCTACCAAGTTACCCTGTCACCAGGTGGTTTTATGTGGCAGAACTTTCTAAAGGGTAGGTAGTAGAACAAGGCCATTACCACATAGTGCTAGAAAGAACGGCGAAGCCGTGTTAGAGGTCCCTCTTTCTAGAAATGCCTCATCCATTCCCTAAGGAAGGTAAGTTTTCACTGCCTATTTCCGTTCTCAGGCTCATCTCTCGTCATGTATCTGGGACCTTTCCTTTTCCTTGGCCAAGCTCCGTCCCAAATTCTAGTCATCTTCTCAAGCAGGCTATTTTAATAACGTCCCTCCTGCTATATAAGCATCTAAACACTATATCCTTATCTTCAAACTCACAAATTATTATTATGGCTCTCATTTTGTACAAATAAGTGACACTCATTTCCTAGGAGTTTGAATGCTTGAATGTTTTAGAAATTCAAAACAAAAACACCTCATGGCCTTAAAAAAATTAGTTCTTTTTAAGTGAAAGAGGGACCTGGATCCTGTTCTGCCATGTAAAATGAAAGGCAATAATGTAATCAATAAAGTGTAAAAATAGATTCCATTTATTTCCTTATCCTTATGCATTGTCAAGTATGTTGAATACAGTATTTTTTTTTAATAATAAATGATTAAAACAGAACCATAAGTTCTGAAATACCATTGGGAATGTTTTGTGATTTCAGTTATGAATAGTGTTATTGAAGAGCTACACTGAGTAGAAATGGATGAAAATATTCTTTTTTATTTTTTGAAAATATTCTGAAGGGTTCATTATTCATCAACTAAATATATGAGAAAGGAAAATCATTTGGTAGAAATTTTCTTCTTTCTCTCTTTATATATACATATATACACATACATACATATTATTAATGGGGAAATACATATAATTTAAGGTTATAAAACTGGTTTAAGAATAGAGCTTTTATCCATTCTTTTATATGAAAGTGACAATGTGATAGATTATATCACTGATTTTAGAATATCTTTAATTCCTTTATTAATATTTGGTTGTAGGAAATGAGGGTGGGAAGCACTGAGTTAGCCTGCAGCTGGGTAATTATCACTCTTTGTTCCTTAATTTACCAATTAGAGTTCATTTTTAGATGGGTCTCTGAAGCTGGTTCATAGCTGTCAGAGACAATAATCTTGTGACTAAGTGGAACGGGAGAAGGGTCCTGTGAGCCTCTGGTCACTAAAAACACAGCGCAACTCCGGTCTCGCTACCCACGGCACAGCTATAGTGGTCAATATGGATTGACAAACCTCCAAAGACTTTCTAGAAAAGGTTTTAATAACATATATTTGAATGGGATATAGTATTTCTACAATAAAACATTACTAATCTGTCAGTTTTCAGAGAATGTCTTTCTCTAGTTAGAAGGTTACATGGCATACACCTCTGTAATGGAAACCAATTTCTTTATTAATATCCATTAGATAAAGTGTGCGACTAAATATGTGATTAGTAGGATCATTAGTAATTGAAGGGGAAAAGAAACAAAGCACGGCTTTTCATACTTAAATTATAACTTATTGTATTACCACTACAAGTGCATAGACTTCATTTATAATGGTTTCAGAAAGCCTCTAATTGTACTGTGTAGAGGAAATGGATGAAGAGTGAGGTCTTTAAACAGTTAACAATTCAAACTCAGTAATCAAATCTGCATCATTGAGTTCATTAAAACAAATATTCCTACATCTTGCAGTGTATGATTTAATTTTTACTTAACACAAACCAAGTTTAAAATTAGCAGTAGAGATTTAAAAAATGAAAACATTTTGCTAATACAGTAACCTATTTAATTAAACACCCTGAAGGAAAAAAAAAAAACAACTAAATACCAGAATATTTGATAAAAAATAATTTGTAAATTAAAATAGTGTATGCTACTTGGAAATCATGCAGTGTTTTACTTAAGAAAGCATTGAAACCAAAGAAAATTAATGAGAACGGTTTTTAAAAACATTTTAGGGTATAAATCCAGATTCTTGCATCACTTTAGACTTGTGGCTTCCTTTCCTTGGTTTGTTTGTTTTTGCTTTTACTTCTATGCTACACAAGTTTGCCATGTAGCAATTGCACTGTGCAATATTACAATAAGGACTGGGAAAATTTTTATGGCTGCAATGCCTATTACGGTTTGCGATAGTATTTCTCTCTAGTTCTCAGTGGTTTAAATGTGACCAAGCCTTCTGTACTTTGTCACAAAAAGCAGGTTTTCCAGGTGACTATTTTGGTGAGTGTCAAAATAAGAATTTATGGTGTATTACTGTCAATTCACTTTGAATTGAAACATATATATTGCTGCAAAAAAAAATAGTGGGGTCTTTAAATTTATTTTGCACAACACTAGGGTTCATTTTTATGTACACACCTATCCTCATTTTTTCCCATCCAGAAAAGCGCTGTTTTTCTGACCAAAGCACCTTTCCATGCTTATGTATTTTTTTACCTCTTTTTCCCTGTTGATTCTATCTCTTGATCATTAAATCTATTCACAAGTCTTCTATATTAGTACAGCCTTCTAAACCAAACAAAATTAAACATCATTCCATTCATATCACTTTTAGTTTCCATAATTTAGCTCTACATTCTTACACAGCTAATCTTTTCAGAATATTTTAAACGCACTAATTAACTTTCTTATATTCACATTCATTCTTTGACTAAGAACACTTTTCTTTGCTTCCCTTCGCAGTGTAGTCAAACCCCCTTCATCAAGGACATCAGTCCTCCGCATTGCTTAATCTCAATGTGAATGAGTCAACTCTCACCTAATTGAAATCTACAGGATATGGTAATGCAGAGCAACTTTAATTACCGCAACTTTCACTTTACTTATCTTTCAAAATGCCATGCTCTCTTTCTTTCCCTTTTCCAATAGGACTATTCTTCCTTAATAGGTCACATTTGCTGTCTGTCTATCAGCCTTTCTCTTTCTCTGATTGTGTCCACATTCACAGCTTCAGCACCTGCATATATGCCATGACTCCACATTTCTGCCTTTTGCTGATCAGAGTTTGAGATTAATGGAATTTGGATTCATGATATAATTCTCAAAGCCCCATAATGGGAATTGGCATATGTAACTTATAAAGCAATTGAAAGAAAGAGAAAGTGACCAAATTATTAAGAAGGGAATATTAGAGACTGTGGTGGGGGGAGGAAAACTTTGCCAGTGACCCGGGTAACAAAGAGGAGCCAATGTATTTCTTTTTTACCTAAAATTAATTATTAGGCTAAAGCAGGAAAATTTCCAGGCATTTACTCTCGTTGAACTTTCTGATAGACTTTCCCGGAGCTTTCTAACATGTTTCAAAAGTACAGCTTTATTTTATGGAATGTCTTTTCGAACGATCTTCTGAAAAGCATTGATCAAACCAGTGTGCAAAACAATCAGCTGCTCTCTAATGTGATTCTTAATTACCTAAATTTTGCATTTTCAAACACAGCCACATGGGGAACTGTAAGTAGGCACATGCACAGCGGAACCCATACTAAGAGCAGTTAGTAAAATACACGTTCCTGGACATCAAGCTGTTTATTTCATAAACCAAGGTATGCCGTTATCTATGTATGAAAAAGTTAATAGAAAAATCTGCAAAATAACCCCCCCCCAAAAAGAACAAAATTCTTTTGGCAGAGAATTATAGAACTTCACAGTCAGAAGGGATCATTTTACGGAGAATGAAATTGGGGAGCATAAATTTGCTAAAGCTGCACCGACACTGTTGAACCCTGGCCTTTAGACGCTCTGGGTCCCTGTTCATTTTTAATTTCATTAAAGTTATTGACTACTATTTAATTTTTCTCTTTTACTCAATGAAGAGAAATGCAACACCATTGATGTATAAAAATATGATCTTATCTCTCTCTCTTTCTCATTCTTTCTCTTATAAATGCCATTTGCATCTCGGACCCTTTCTATACTAATAAGGATAAAGATACAGCTTCGTGATGTAGCAACAGATATTTCTGACAACCAATTTTTGCCTCCTAATATGTAATACAATTGTATTTATCAAAGATAATTCTAAATTTTATGTATACACACACATCACAAGGTTCCTCCCAATTTTACATAACAACATATAATTTGCTTGAAAATTGTACAATATGAGACAACAGGATTGTCTAAAATAATATAAATTATATGGAGTCTATAATTTGTTATAATGTACACAGCAGTTAGGGTTTGGTTGATTACCAGAAAGAAAGAAAAAAAAAGTACATGCCAAATCTATAGGTAATAAAGCATGTCTGGAAATAGTAAAATGAATCACTACAGGAAGATGAATTGTTCAATGAAAGGTGAGAGAACTTTTCCTTGTACAACAATCAGGAATTTGCTGAACAAAACAAATTATCTCCTGTCAGCCATTTGAATAATGGCCTCAGAAACATAAAAGGGTTTTATATATAAAAGATGCCTGTAAAATGTGTACAGGCACTTTGCACATCAGATAACATGATAATCAATGTCATATTCCTCAAGCCTCCTTCAAATAACATTTCATTGTTTTACCAATTTTATTAAAATAAGAAGACACTACAGCTTTTTATCCTGAAAGCATTTCTGTAAATCTGATTTTTTCTTGACTAAATAGGTAAACGTTATTTGGAAAAAAATCTCATTATGCTGTATAGGTAATTGCAAGACCAGCTGGCTATGAGTTCCAGCCAATAAGAAGAAACATGACTTTTACCTATACATGTTTCTCACACTTAAAATAAATTTGATTGCATCATCTAAAATTGCAGAATGTGAATTTCTTAAATGATGCTCTAGAAATACATTGGCTGACTATATTTTTTAAAAAGTAGTAAAATCAGAATTTCCATAAAAGATAAAATACAAGGTTGCAAAACCCTTTGCATTGAATGATCAATGGTCTCTTGTTTGATTCTATTTTCAAAGAGTTACTGGTAAGTCCTTTCATTTTAAGTCCTTTAAATCACATTTTGTCACCTTAGGGGATACTAAAAATGCTATTTTCTGCTCCCTTAAAAGAGATATAAGTCATGAACTTGAGTCACAGATTCTCCCACCTGAGTTTAGATATGCCTGGGATGTGGCAGCATTTAGTCACTGCAAAATTGATTTGGGTTTTCTGCCTTAGAGTTAGGCTGACCTTGAATACTGTAGGACTCTTGAATTGACAAATCAATTGCAGGGCTCTAAAATCACCTTGGCTTCCCCTCATACTATCCTCCTTTCCCTCCTGTTTTATGCCCAAATATACACAAGCAGCCAGACAGTATAGCTTGAGAAGCCAGACAGGATGTCAGCCAACCATGTCTCTTTTGAGCTAAGCATTCTAAACTTGAAAGGGAGCAGATATATATCCTGACTACTGTCAGGGCCTGCCAACCACCTCTCCCATCTTGTCTATTTCCTGGAATCTGTAATGATGTTTCCATTTTTAGCCTCCCTGTAAAATTTTTTCTCTAAGCCAGTATTTCATTTTACCATGTGCAATACCATGAAACACATAATACAAGAGCACAAAGACATCAACAGATGACCCTGGCTGCACTGAGGGCAAGATGTTCAGACTTAGAAAAAAATTACTAAACAAGAAGTCGCATATGTTTCACTATGTTTATATAAATATTGTCTATTAACATTTAGTGGACAATATCTATTATTGGGGGTATCCTCCATATCTTTGTGATTTCTCACATTTAGTGATCCAGTATTGCTCCCATAGTTTAAAAAATAAAAAAGCAGGGGTACAGGGAGAATAATTAAACTCCTTTATTAACTCTTTTTACTTGATAGGTAACTTATAAAATTTCATTGATCCTCACATCAGCAACTAGATTGTAACTTTAGAAAACATATTTTTGAGTTTGTTTTGTTATAACTAGAAAATGTGATTTTCATGAGCTTTATTTTTGGCATTCATGTATTTAAAATCATTATAATTGCTCTTTCAAAAGAGGGTAAAGTGCATAATTTATATTCAAAAAGCCTATAGACAAATATTATTGCCGTGTGAAATGGTTTGACCATAAATTGTTATCCCTCCCCACTTCCTTTCCCAGCATAGTTTCTCAGTGACGTCATTGAATTATCATGAAATTTACACCATTGATCCTTCTATCCAGTCTGATTATATAGTGTGTAATACTCAGAACAATTCCCATCTAATTATTACAATGACATTTATCAGCATAATATCCCTTGACATTTATCACAAATTGTACTATTTAGATTCTGTTCCCTGAATCTTAAAAGAAAAGAAAAAGTATTTACTATTATAGTAAATTATATATACTACATGTGTTCTTTCATTTGTTTTGAATTTTTTCCTTGAGTTTGACAACTTTTTATAGGAATCTATGTTTCAAGATTAGGTAGAATTTTTATTGAAACTGATATTTCTCTGGTAAGCTTTTCCATTGCTTATAGTGTAGCCAACTTCTTTACATACACTAATTGTAAGATGCCTTTGAACTTACCTTGCTACTGTAAAGTACAAGCAAGATGAAACATTAGAGTTTTTCCTCAAAAGCTGTGAAGAGGAAATAATGTGACTTTCTCCAATAGTCCCTATGTTCTATGACATGATTTTAGGGTTTTTTTTTTTAATATATTGGTTGAGATTCTGCTGGGTCAGGAGAAAACTTCTAAATACGGATCAAAATTGTTTTCACATAGTAAATGAGAAAATATCATGAATGTTATATTAATCAGGTTGATAAAAATATCTCCGATTATATGTGAAGCCTGCACACTGTACTCCATGACTGAATTATTGTACACAGCTATGACTCAATAAAAAATAATTAAAAAAATAAAATAAAATAAAATAAAATTGGCAATAAAGCCCTGCTTAGTCTTAATATCCCATCAGTGTACACAGTAGAGTGGTATTTTGAAAACTTTGTAAATATAGTCTTTGATAGTAACAGAGTCCCGCAAAAATATTCCTAAAAAAATATTAGTTTTGCCAGCTAGTAATAAAGTGTATAAGCAAATTAAAGTGAATTGGATATGAGAACAAGAGATCAAGGGTCTAAGGTCCTAAGATCTGTATCCCAGACACAAGGTTGCTTTACTAAAGTCTTGAAATTTCATCTGAAAAATAAGAATTGGTCACATGGTCTCTAGATTCCTTAAAACTGTAAATATAATGATTATTCTTCTTTCGAGGACAAAATGTGTGCTCAAATAATCAAGATGAATTCTGAACATGGTCTTGTTTTAGGAGAAATGGAAAAGCAGCTATGGCAGGGCAAATATGCACTCCCTTCTATGGCTATAGGAAGATAATTCAATTCAGAAAATGTATGTATATAATCTGTTACGTGCTTAGTGAGGTCAAAGAGATTACATTGATGTAAGACGCTATTACAGGGTCCTGGGAAAATTCATGGCTAGACCATAAAATCTACAAATGACTTCAAAAGAAAGGCAATTTTGTGTTTTGCTGATTTTACTTCTGAAGGATAATGGAAACATTAGCTTCTAATTACTGTATAAGATCAGTGAGAAAATTCAACAAGTGATATTGGAAATGACCTGTGAAATGCATATTGAAACAATTTAAAATATACTATGAAAAAGTTAACTAAGAACTTTAAAAAAGTATAAAATTCTCTATATTAAAAGGCAAAAATTCTCATTGTTGTTTTTTTCTCTAGCATGATTGGAAAATCACAAGATTTGCATGGTCTTTCCAACCTATTTAATTTCTCTGAGTTTTATTTCCTTCTTCTGTAAGAAGTACTAATAAAAATATACTCGCCACATAAGTGGACATAAAATATAAGATGTATTAAAGCTCTTTGTGCCTAAGAAAACAGCTAGTAAGTTTCTATTTCCTTTGCCTCGACTTTCAAATTTTACGAAGGTGGGGAATTTTTTAACCTGTCTCAATTTCAAAGCCATATGGGATAGGCTGTCCCACATGCATTATAATTTTAAAGATGTGCACAAGAAGTTCACACTCACTTTCATTTATTCCAATTGATTAAGCCATAAAAATAAGCTGATTTTCTTATACCTAGAATATATTAAACCTTCAATAAGTAGAACATGTTTTTCCCTGTTGCCCTTAGCTTATCAAATTGCACTTTATAACAACGAGTGTTTATTTACCGATGGCTATATGCATGCACATAATTTTTTGTTAGTATATAGCTAGCACTTGAGGCAATAAAAACCACGAATTAGATAATGCAAACATTGTTTATATTTTATTTTGGATTCCATTAGTTTTGGGATTTTTTTTTTTCAGATTCTCATTCCTAATTACATTTTATTCAGGCTAATATTCACAGTAGGTTGCCTTCCTGAGCATAATTATCAAGGGTAGAAGACAGCTTATAAGAGTGCTGGGTAATAGCGAAAAGACCTATATTCATGCTAATAATGCGAACATGCAATAAAGGGTAATTGCATGTAATCCACACATTAAATTGCCTACATGTAAAGAGTAAAAGGTGAATAAGTCATCAAGCATACATTTCAGTATTTAATTACTACTCAGAATTCAGGACAATTCTCATGTGATGCCATGATCATTCCACTCCAATAAAAATCTCAGCCTACAGAGAAAAATTAGCTACTTGTGGCAATCAGAAGGGGTGTTAACAAACATGTTTTATATTATTGTTTATATTATTATGTTATGATAATATTATGTTTATATTATTGTTGCGATAGTTTCTTGCTGGATAATCTTATCATATAACAAGAACAAGAGAATCAAGTGTTCACCTTACAATTAGCTGGCTGCTTTACAAACAATTGTAGATGCAAGAAAAGAACTGAAGCACTGAGATGTGATGCAGAAACAGAAAATGGCCAGTGGTTTAAGTATGTGAATTGTCTTCTGCATGGAAAAATTTAGTTTGAATAACCGGCAACGTGCTGAGTAGGCAGTCACTATGGTTTACTCTCTCGTCCATTAGCATTTATCCTACTCAAATCATGACTTGGCCAACGAGAGCAACACAGCACAACAAAGAAAGCAAAATATGCTTTTACTTCCAGGATTCTGAGACTTATATATTACTTAGCTGAAACTCTTCTGCCAAGAGCAAAGAACGATTATTCAGCCTCTGTCAGTTTTCATGTTTCTCAGTGAATAAACTGAATTCATTTCAATGCCCTTGATGGCTTATTCTGTGTCTTCCTGTTCTTTATCTTAATCGTTTTCAAACACACTATAACACATAATGATATTGAGATGGAAATAGTGAAGAAAGGGTCTCACGATGAACAGGTGATGTTAACAGTACGGACAGGAAGTTACTTGGGTAGCTTGAATTGTGAGGCTTCAGCCACCGTCCTTTGATCACCCACGAGTAGAAGTGAAATTTGGTCCACGCGTTGGCTGCATCACTGATGGTAGACAAAGCTGAGTGGACATTTCACAAGTGTGACATTCAAAACAATTCACTGGACAAAAATATAATTTTATTTTTCCCTGACTTTCAAGCTAATGTTCTGCCCAACAGCACCTTATCTAGTCACTTACAAGAGTCAGTAATCGACTAATTAGTGTCTCAAGGTTACAAAAGTGTCAAGATATTTATTTCTTTAGACCGTGAAGCTTCTGGAGAGGGGCCAAGGAAGAAGAATACTTCAGTTGCTGGTTTTCTACAGGTGTTATCACTTTCCACATGTGCTTTGATGAGCATGCATTTTAAAAAGCTATGGTGTAAGGATTCACTTGGCCCTCTTTGTTGAAAAATCAAATGACCACACATTTGTGGGTCTCTATTTCTGAATTTCCTATTCCCTCTTACATATTGTTACGAGCACCAGGATTTCTAAATTTTCTATTTTACTTTTATATATTGTCACACTTACTAGTATTACACTGAGTTGATTTTAGTAGCTTTGTAATAAGTCTTAAAATAAGACATCTGATTTTAGTATCTTCGTTAGTATCTTTTTGATCATTTCACTACCTTCACTTTACCTAATAAATGTTATTGTTATACTTAACTGTCTTCAAAAAGGCCTATTCAGATTCAGATATGAACTGTAATCAACAAATACATTTGAGAAGATGGACATCTTAGCAATATTAAATTTTCTAAACCATGAGATGGTATAGTCTCTCAAATCATGTAGGTATTCTTTAATTTTCCTCAAAAATGTTTTAATATCTTCAGTGTATGGTTCTTGCCCATTTTCTCATAAGTTTATGCTTAGACTTTTCTTATGCTGATAATGTAAATGGCATTGTATATATACATGTACATATATATATACATGTCAATTTTATTATTAACATAAATTCAAATAAGTTTTATGCATTGATCATGTATCCTGAGATCTTACTAATGTCACTTTTAAGATTTACATGTGATTTTACAGCTTTGACAATCATGTTGTTTCCAAATAAGGAGAAAAATCAATATATTAGTATACCTGTAATCTGAGACAGAAATTATTGAGTACTGCCTCAATGGCCAGAATTTACTTGCAAATGACTAGATCAAGTCTTATTGGCCAGAAGGTAAGCTTAAGAGACAGCAAAAGTGAAATGACATTTTTGCCCACTCGAATTTTTTTCATTTCGCTTATTAGGAAATCTCAACTCAGCCCTTTCCTACTATTAATGTTACAGCCAATACAACTGGCCAAGATATGCACAAAAATCTAACTCTACTCTTTATTTTATTTCATATGAATATGACATTTATTTTCTTGCTTTGTTCTCTAACAAGGACCTACAGTGCACTGCCACATAAAAGTAATGAGGATAAGCTCTAGTTGTTCATTAAGTATTATCATTTTTAGATATTTATTTAATTATGTAGTATAAAGATTTTGCATTTATGAATGAGAATATTAGTTTACAGTGTTTTTCTTAGCAACACTCTATAAGTTTTGAGGATCAGTGTAACACTGGTTTAGTAAAATTAATTGGAAATTATTCAATTCTCTGTTTTCTGGAAGAGAGTGCATTAAATTGGTAGTTTTTTAAAGTTTCACAGACTTTATTAATAAGGCTATCTGAGTCTAGCATTTCTTTAAAGCTTTTTCATTACAGTTTGTTACAATTTATTATACTGAGAAAAGGCTATTCTTTTTATATCTGTTTTGACAACTTTGTCTTCAGAAATATACCCATTCCTTCTAAATTGACAAATTTAATTAGTAAAGATGTTAATAACATTAATATCCTTTTAATATCTATATAAACAGTAATAATGTTGTTTTCATACACCCATATTTGTGAGTGTTATGGCTTCCTACTAAATTAACTCATAACTTTCATGAAATTCACCCATTTTATCTCTGAAAATACTTTTTATCATAAAATTATTTTTATCTGTCGGCAGTGCCTGTGGCTCACAGGAGTAGGGCGCCGGCCCCATATGCCGCAGATGGTGGGTTCAAACCCTGCCCTGGCCAAAAAATGCAAAAAAAAAAAAAAATAGCTGGGCATTGTGGCAAATGCCCATAGTCCAGGGCAATTGGGAGGCTGAGGCAAGAAAATCGCCTAAGCCCAGGAGTTGGAGATTGCTGTGAGCTGTGTGACACCACAGCACTCTACCAAGGTCAATAAAGTGAGACTGTCTTTAAAAAAAAAAGAAAGAAATTATTTTTATCTAAAATTAATGTAACTACATAGCCCTTCTTTACTGTTATAGTTATATAGTACAGCATTTTGCAATGTCTAATTTAATTACTTTTAGGCAGAGCATATATTGTCAATGTTTCAGTATTTTTGAAATATTTGAAATATATTGAGAATTATTTTATGAGTTAGCACTTGGAATATCTTAGTAAATAATCAGATTCATCTGAAAATCGCAAATATGGTTTATATATAATATTATATAAAATTTACTTGTTAGTTGACTATATTCAAATATTCTATATTCACCTTGATTGTTCTCTTAGTTTACTTTTTCTACGTGTGTATGTAAACTAAGACAGTTTGACTCCAAAACACTACTGGGTTTTAATCTATTCTTTCTCAAGGATCCAGCCTTTTGTACAATACTGGGGAGAATCTTAACATAAAAATCCATCTGCATATGAAGAGTGAAGACAGGAAGTGAAGGGAGATTTGTTGGCCTACTGGACTGAGGGACTAAACAAAGGGAATATGGTAACTTCTTTCTTTCGTAGACTTTACATGTCTTCTCAGCCTATGTAATCTATCATTTTAAACCAGTGTGAGCTCCAAAGAAGGTTTGTGGTTGGGATCTGGGGAAGATTGTCTAGTTGGGGAGTGACAGTAGGATCATAGGGAAGGCATTCATAACGACAAGTGTGAGTCAACAGAAGCACCAATGCAGATCCTTAACTCGAATCACAATCACCTCCTCCTAACGGCTGCTGCACAAAGAATGTAACCCTGGTACCTAAAAAAGTAAAGGCAAGAAGGACAATGAGACCGAATCATCTATATGGCAGCAAGAAACAACCTTTCAAAACAGAGTACAGATATTCCGTAGTTGTGCTGCTTCTGTTGTCTCTATTTATCTCGTATAAAATGCATGCACCGTGTATTACCAAAAATTTACAGAAAAGAAAGCGAGGTCTCAGGAAGTTTAAGTACATTTATGTCATGTAACTATTAAACAGAAGCACTGCACTGCATTTTTGACTTAAGACCTGTCAGTCTCCACACTTCATTTTCCTTGGACTTTAACATATTCTCTTAGGCAAAAATTCGAACTATATTCTTCATTCCAATAATCTTTAACTATAGAACTAGTTGGCTTTTGTATCTGTTAAATAATACAATTATTTCATTATGTATAGTGAAAGGATTTAAATATCAAGGATTTAAGGAATAATAGCAAGATATAGACCGTTTGTCATTAAGCAATTGACCAATTCTGCCTCTAAGCAAACAAGCATCATTACTTCTTTTTTTCTCACTTCTTTCTTTCCTTCCTTTCTTTCTTTCAGGGATCATAGTTTAATTATGTACATAAAGAGGCATGGAATTAGGCCAGAAAAATTCAGATGACGGTCAGTGCTTGAAATATTTACTTCTTTTCCAAATCAGTGAGCTGGTGTAATGTATCTTTTTAAAAACAATGAGTTTCTTTTAATTTTCATAAAGTCTAAGTTATCGCTTTATCTTTATTTCATGGATCATGGTTTTGATATTATGTCTAAAATAAGTCAACAAATCTAAATTCAAATAATTATTCCTCTTTTTATTATGGAAATTTTATAATTTTGCATTTTACATTTAAGTCAATGTTTTATTTTGATTTAAGTCTCTTGACAAGTATAAAGTCCATTTCTAGTTTCATCTTTTAATGTACGGATTTCCAATTGTTCAAGAACATTAGTTGAAAAAACTCCTTTCTTCTTCACATAACTTTTGTTCCTTTGTCAGAGAGCAGTTGACTACATTAGCAGGAATCTATTTCTGGCTTATTTATTCTCTTCCACTAACCTATTTATTATTCTTTATTTCTTCTGCAGTGTTTGTAATATTTAGCATTTTCTTTAACTTTTTTTAATAAAAAAGTCAACTTCTCTTTTTAGAA
This sequence comes from Perodicticus potto, assembly GCA_963574655.1. Lineage (NCBI taxonomy): Eukaryota > Metazoa > Chordata > Mammalia > Primates > Lorisidae > Perodicticus > Perodicticus potto. The sequence continues at coordinate 35,884 of CAUYRH010078993.1, forward strand.
TACATGGTTCAGAAATTGTGGCTGTTGATTTTGTATGCATTTTTTTTAAATCTTTATTAATCCTACACTTTGAAAATTACTTCAGGAGATTGTCTCAGAATTACCTTAACCATCCAAGGAAAGAATTAGAATTTTTTCTTTCTCCTTTTTGCCCCTTTTTACTCAAAATATACATGTTTTTATTCACAAAATGAAGAGAAACTTGCAATAAATTATTGATTTCTATAAATCAACTTCCATTTTATAACATGCACCTTGTATTATGGTCTCATAACAACCACAAAATATGAGTCAATGACATTTACTTGAAATCTTTGGTAGGCAAAATGGATATTGGGTGACAGAAACCATTTAAATCATTGAATATTTAAGCAATTGCTACTATAATCAACTAGTATACTATGAACACTAATTAATTACAACTCATTGCTGTATTCATTTATCTTGTTGCACCTATTACCACAGGTATAAGTGTTGATGTTCCATAACTTGAAGAAATTATTTGCCGAAGATCTAAATTGATGGCAGTGACTAGTTTTCATTCATCAATTCCCATTTTCATTATGTTTGGATTTCATATAAATTTTATTCAAGATCAGTAGCCTATGGCAATTTCACTGAGATGAAGAATGATAAAAATAGAAAGATGAAAAATTGAACTGACAAGGCTGTGCAAAAAGTTAGTGATATACGGTCACTAAACCTTCTTTCTACCTAATGTTATAAATAGCTCACAGAAGAGGTACAAAATAGAAGACAAGCAACACTGACTTCTTGGATAATTGTTTAACATGTGCATTACAATGTAATATTTGAATGACTACATTAAGTAATTTCACTTCAGAAAGTCTATAGGATATACATACAATAGAATGGTATTGAGGAAGACATCAATTCAAATAAATACCATTTCTAAATAATTGACCCATGAATGAACAGTTGTGTCTGGAAAGCACAATATTGAGAATTCATAAAATGTTGGTACTTAGATAACATATCAGGAAATCCGTGTGTAATAATTTCAAGTTTTGCTTAAATGTGATAATATATAAATGATTTAGGAAATAAGGGAATAAAATATAATCACTTGTTTATTCATTTACTCAATCAAAACTTAAGGAGTGCCTAGGAAAAAATAAGAATTGACAGATACGCGGATTTAGTGGTGAAAAATCTGACACTGCTCTTGATACATTGAATTTTCAATCCAGAAAGAGTCACAGAAAATAAGCAATCACTTGTGGCTAAATAGAATAGGTGGGAAGAAAATTACAGAGTGCTAGAAGAGCAAAGCTGGATCAGCTGCCTCTGGTTGAGGTGGTAGTGGGAGAGTCGAGAGCATCACTGATGAATACAACTTCCAAACTGAGATTTTAGTAGGAGTAGTCATCAGCCTAAATGAGAGGATCAGAGCCTCAGGGAGAATTAGTCAGATCCTAAGGACCTTATAAACTGAACTTACTATGTTGGTAGTTTATCTAGAGGACATATATACTGAAGTGTTTAAAAGTCTAGATTTGGGGATATTTTATTACAATGACTTAGGCTGCATTTTGGAAAATAATAAAGGATGTGGTCTATACTGATAGCAGGGAGATATGTTGAGAGGCTATGAAAATTTTGAAAGATGATAATTATTTGACTTTGGAAAGAGCCAAAGAGAGAGAGAAAACATACTCTGAAAGAGGAACAGGCATTAGCATTGACGACACATTGTGATTTTGCAGATAACGTGTGGATTGAGAGACTATAAAGGGACGTGGGGTAGAGTGGAATACAGTCTGGCTTTCATAGTTAGAACAACAATAGAATTAACTCTATAGATAATGAGTTCTAGAGAAAAAGTGTATCAGTGGATAGTAAATGATGAATTTATTTTTGTACATATTTTAAGAGGGTGTGTTGTGTAGATGTTTTTTTGTGGGGCCAGATTGTCTGGGTTTATAATCCAACCTGTCACACCAAAACACACACTAGCTGTGTTACTTAAGCATTCTGAACCTAACATTTTTCCTTGTTCAAATAGGGATATAAATAGTATAAAAAGGATGAGGTTATTGTGATCGTAGAAACATGTTGAGCAACATGGTAAGCTCTCAATGAATTTTAAATATCATTCCATTATTACATGTCTATGTAAAACAGTGGAAATCATCCCCCCAAAGCAGAATATATGTAATTTTTTTGTGAACAGTGTTTTGAATTAGAGATACAGATTCAAGAAATACCAGAGCATAGTTGTCAATTGAGATGATGGAATAGCAGCGCTTTGACATGCAACAAATGTTATAGGGGCAGAAAGGGAATTCACATTTGCTAGAAGATTGAAAATAAGACATTAGAGATTTAGGACCAAAGGAGAACATGGTATAACAAAATCAGATGAAGAAAGATGTCAAGAATTATTTGTTTCAAAAGTGGAATCCTAGATTTTCCAAATGAAGACGACTTTGGAAAAT
>CAUYRH010078995.1:0-10023 GCA_963574655.1 Perodicticus potto
CCGCTTGAGGGATAAATTTGTCTTTTTAAAAAAATCTGGCCCTCTATGGAGTCAGGTGTCAATTGGGTGTGTTTTCTCATTGCCTCCCTAAGCCTCTCTCTCTCTCTCTCTCTTTTTTTTAAATTATTAAATCATAGCTGCGTACATTAGTGCAGTCAAGGGATACAACATGCAGGTCTCACACACAATCTGAGATCTTTTCATCAAACTGTTTAACACAGCCTTCATGGCATTTTCTTAGTTACTGTATGAAGGAGTCTTCTTTACTTTAGTAGATTCTATGATTATTTGTAGGACAAAAGAGGCCCAGGCTGTCTTCTATCAGGGTGGGAGTTTTATGTCTTCTTCAAATGCAGGAGCATTGAGAGCCACTCACCCTCTTTCTGGGGATGAATCCCCTCTGGGCTCCACCACTGCTCTCTCTCTGGGATTTGTGCCTGTGAGCTCTTACAAATATGAACCATCTCTCCTTTCCTTCCAGCATTACTGGCTGTTCTGCCGGCTTGAGTTATGTTTCTAGAATAACATGTTTTCCTCACTTTGATCCCATGCTCAGCTCTTTCCTTTGATCTCACTGACATTTTTCAATATGATAAGGGGACAAAAGTGGTATTCCATCCACATGTGCTTAATGGAGACCCACAGTGACAGAAGCAGTAGAGAGGCTTCAGTAAGGCAAGACTGCTGAAAAACCAGGGCCTCTTCAACAAGTCTCCATAGAACGATGCCCCAGGAAGGTGTGGCCCTTATTCCTGAATACACTTGTTAGGCTGTGAATGGAACCAGAGCCTCCTCACCTTTGGGAGAGATAAGGAAACCCAGGAGACAGGCACAATAACCCTGGAGTGTAAGATAAGCTCCATCCAGAGTTATATGTCTCCTGACATACAAGCAGACGATCATGTCTTTCAAGGTCAGAAACAAAAATGAAAATCAAGTTGTGATGATCCCACCTTCTCCTTCAGCCACTGCCCTATTGTCTGATATAATTGACAAGAAAAAAATCCTTTTAATTTTCTTCCCTTTCCATTAGTATTTTATTCTATCCCATCTGGCATTCATCACCACATTTCTTCTTTATAAGGATGGTTCCAATGTTTCCCACATTTTCCTATTGAAATGTTTATGTGTTGCAGGTGAAATATCCCTCGTCCTGGAAACCACTTTCCTTCTTTCTTTCTTTTTTTTTTTTTGAGACAGAGTTTCACTTTGTCACCCTCAGTAGAGTGCCACGGCGTCACAGCTCACAGCAATCTCCAGCTCTTGGGCTTAGGCGAATCTCTTGTCTCAGCCTCACAAATAGCTGGGACTACAGGCGCCCACCACAATGCCCAGCTATTTTTTTGTTCCAGTTTGGCCAGGGCCAGGTTTGAACCCGAAATCCTCAGTATATGGGGCTGGTGTCCTACCCACTAGGCCACAGGCACTGCCCTGGAAACCACTTTCTTATTTGGCCTCAGAGACCTTATTATTATTACTTTTTAAATAAATTTCAGAATAATATGAGGGTACAAATAATTAAGTTACAATGTTTGAGTTTGTTAGGTAAATTGAGGTTTACTCTTGTGTGGGTGTGCATTAGTTTCTCTACTGGCTTCACATTAGTATTGAATACATTGGATACTTGCTTTTCCATTCTAGTGATAGTTTAGTAAAGAGAAAGTTCTCCACCTCTATCCAGGTTTATAGAAAAGATATAAAGTCTCCATCATTTTATATGGCTGAAGAGTAATTCACAGTCTACATATACCGCAGTTTACTAATCTATTCATGGTTTGATATATGCATGGGTTGGTTCTACATCTTGATGACTGTAAATTGATCTGCAATAAACAATCTAGTGTAAATGACCTTATGATGAAATAATTTTTTCCGTCTGTGTAGATATCTAGAAATGGGATTGCAGGATCAAATGGAAGGTCTATTTTGAGTGTTTAAGGATGCTCAGAGACCCTATTCTATTCTTGTTTACTTAGTTCATAGTAGGCTGGACTTTCTGTCTTTTGTACTGATTATTTAAAGATTGGAGTGTTGGAAGGCTCGTGAGTAATCTCTCTTCTTTATGTCAACTCTCTTCATGAATTTTTAATGGCTATGTCTGAATGTGTAGTGTGTTGCTAGAGAGGAATGTGAGGCTGAGCACTTTGCAAAGAAAAGAGGCTTCCTTGGCTCACAGTTCTGCAGGCTGTACAAAAAACATGGCAGTAGCACCTGTACCAGGTGAGGGGTGAGGCTAACTCAAAGTGGAAGGCAAGGGGAGTGAGACTGTGTGGATATCTGTGCGGGTAGAGGTAGTGAGAGAGTGAAGTAGGAGGTGTCAGTCTCCTTTTAGGAGCCAGCTCTCTGGGGAAAGGGATAGACTGAGAACTCACTTGGCCCTCTCCCCCAGAGAGGACAATAATCTATGCATGAGGGGTGATCCAAACATCTCCCATTACACTTAAACTTTATCATTGGGGGGTCACTTTTGAAAGATTGGAAGGGTTAAGCCTCTAACCTATAGTGGTTTTGCTGATTTATAAAGCTGGCACAATCTCTTCCCTGAGCTCTGAGTGTTAAACTTGCCCTACCTTAAAATGACATCCAGAATCTGTCTCCTCCTAATCACCTTCCCTACTGTCTTCAGTGTCTTCCAAGTCAATGTTGCTCTTAGTTCCTCTGTTGGGCTATTTCTCCTCCCCGATTCCTCCTCCTAAATCATAGAGTAAGCCTTTTCTAGTCAGTCATGTCATATCAGGTCTCTGCTCACCTATCTCCTGGGCTTCCATCTCCAGCAGAAAGCGTCCACCATCACACCTTCAGGGCCTATATGGGTTACTCATGCACTTCTTGGAGTCCATCTCACTTGGCCACAGTCACACTGGTCTTCTTAATGTTTCAAATCATGCCAGGCAGCTCCCTCTCCAGGATTTCTATATTTCCTTTGCTCACCACATGCTTGCCTCAAACTTGCTCAGGTTTTTTTCAGTCACTGTTCAAATGTTACCCATGTGAGAGGTCTCACCTGTGTATTCTCCTTAATTATTAATCTAGACCAGGGATGTTCAAGCGTTTTTCTCTATTCCACAAATTGTAATAATAAGATTTGTCTTGGGACACACAGTAAATACACAAATGCTAATGAAAGGTGGAAAAAAAGTCAGTGCATACTATTTGTGATATCAAACAGCACAGAGAAACAAAAACTTAGATCTCATAAAATCACCATGTGACCACCAGGCCAGAGACTGGACACCCCCGATGGCCCTATCTCTAACTAACCATATTTATATGTTGCTTAATCTTTTGCATGCTACTTAGCACCATAAACCATGTGTTTGCTTATTATCTATTTTCACGTGACATCAATACAAATAATATAGTCTGCTTTCCTCATGATTTTGAAGATTAATAATTCAGGAACTCTGAATAAAGGAATAAGAGACAGTCCAAAGTGTTGGGCTCTAATCATTGAAACTGCACAGTGCTTTTTATTCACTGGAGAGAATTTAATGAGGGGAACTAATTTACAAAGGTTCAAACAAGGGATGGTAAGGCAACTGTGACATCATTAGTAGACTAAGGTGGTCCCACAAGAACTGGGGAGAACAAGTCTAGGACTTGGGGCTCCCTGAGGTCAGGAGCTGGGGTCACCGAGGGGAATCTAGAAGGAACGGGCTGGATGCTTGGAGCTGGAACAGTAGAGGAGATGCTGTCAGGGAGGAAGGTGCTGCCTGAAGCAGTGGAGGGGTCTCCCCTCCCTTTGTTCTCCAATTTCTACCATCTCCTATTACTTAATCTAACTGTAATCTAATTGGCAAGAGAATTGGAAATAAAGTGTGTGTTGGTTAACTACAGGTGTGAATTTGAACAGAATAAAGAAAACCAAGATTAAAAAAAAAAAAAAAAAAAGAAAGAAAACCAAGAGTGAGGGCATGTGCAGAAGAGATGAGTGTGTGAGTCTGAAAGGCCTAAGTAGGGAAGATTTACACTCAGAGTGGGTGGGGAAAACTCAGTCAGCTGACGGCCTGTTTGAAAGAAGGCAGAGAAAAGGCTAGTTTGTGTCTGTCTCCAGGAATTGGGGTGCAATTTTCTTCTTCTGTCTTGGACATCAGAGATCTTGAGTCTCTGGATGTTAAAATCCAAAATTCATACTGCCAGATTCCTTGGTTCCGAGGCTTTCAGCTTCAGAATGAGAGTTGTGCCATGGTCTTCCCTGGCTCTGAGGCCTGATAATTTTTGAGAATCTATACTATGTCCCGTGGGGTCTGTTCTAACTTACATTCTGATCTACATTGCAGAAGAGTTTCCTTTCCTGTAAATCCTCAGAAATACCTGTTCCTTTTTGTCTTTTTAATATTAGCTATTGTAACTGGGGTAGCGTAATACCTCATTTATGATTTTGATGCTTAGTGATGAACATTTTGTAATGTGTCTATTGGCCATTGGTGTGTCTTGTTTTGGAGAAATGTGTACTCATAGCTTTCCCCTACCATTTTGTTTTGATTTTTTTTTTTTATTAAATCATAGCTGTGTACATTAATGCAATCATTGGGCACAATGTGTTGGTTTTATATACAATTTGAAATATTTTCATCAAAGTGCTTAACATAGCTTTCATGGCATTTTCTTAGTTCAGACATTTATATTCTACATGTAGTAAGTTTCACCTGTACCCTTCTAAGATACACCGTAGGTGTGGACCCACCAATTACTCTCCCTCCACACATCCTCCTCCCTCCTCTCTTCTCCCTTGCCCCTTTCCCCATATTCTTGTGCTGTAATGGGCTTATAGCTTTCATATGAAAACTATATATTAGTTTCATAGTAGGGCTGAGTACATTGGATACCTTTTCTTCCATTCTTGAGATACTTTTTTAAGAAGGATATTTTCTAGCTCTATCCATGTAAACATGAAAGAGGTAAAGTCTCCGTGTTTCTTTAAGGCTGCATAATATTCCATGGTGTACATATAGCACAATTTGTTAATCTATTTGTGAGTTGACGGGCACTTGGCCTTTTTCTATGACTTAGCAATTATGAATTGTTTCCCCTACTTTTTAATGGGATTATTTGGGGTTTTTAATTTTGAATTGTTGGTGTTCCTTGTATAGTCTGCCTATTTGTCCCTTGTCAGGAGAAGTCCTTGCAGACATGTTTTTCCATTCAATGAGTTGTGTCTTCATTTTTTTAAACATTGCCTTTGCTGTTCTGAAGCTTTTTCATTTACTATAGTTCCACTTGTTTACTTCCATATGAAGTCTTATCCATACAATCTATTTTTTTATTTATTTTGAGACAGAGTCTCACTATGTTGCCCTTGGAGGAGTGTTGTGGCGTCACAGCTCACAGCAACCTCTAACTCTTGGGCTGAAGCGATTCTTTTGCCTCAACCTCCCAAGTAGCTGGGACTACAGGCACCCACTAGAACACCTAGCTTTTTTCTGGTTGTAGTTGTCATTGTTGTTTGGCAGGCCCAGGCTGGTTTTGAACTCACCAGCTCCCGTGTATGTGGCTTGTGTCCTAGCTGCTGAGTATAGGTGCCAAGCCATAATCTTTTTTATTTTTTATTTTTTAATTGTTTCAGGTTCATTGTGGGTACAAAGAATTAGATTAAACTGATTGCATTTGTTAGGTAAAGTCTCTCTTATAATTACATCCTTCCCCTAAGAGGTGTGCTATACACTGTAACCCCCATCCCTCTGTCTCCTCCCCTGTCACCCCTCCATCTTTCCGCTGCTCCCCACCTTGAATTGACTTGAGTTTTTTCTATGAGGGTATTAGATAGTCTACTGGCTTCATATTAGAATTGAGTACATTGAATTTTTGCTTCTCCATTCTTGTGATACTTTACTAAGGAGGATGTGTTCCAACTCTATCCAGGTTAATATGAGAGCTGTAAAGTCTCTTTTTTAATGGCCGATTAGATCAATGTCCTGGGTTGATTTCCCCATGTTTCTTTCTGGTCTTTTATAGTTTTGCATTTAATGTTTTGTTCCTTAACCCATCTTGACTTAATTTCTATATTTAAAAGAAACCTAAGAGGTTTAGTATAAGGAGTGAAGGACTGGGTGCAATGGCCCATGCCTATAATTCTAGCAATCTGGGAGGCTGAGGAGTGTGTTTTTCCTGAGCTCATGAGTTTGAGAGCAGTCTGAGCAAAAGCAAGACCCCATCTCTACTAAAAATAAAAAAACTGAGGCAAGAGGATCACTTCAGCCCAAGGGTTTGAGGTTGATGTGAACTATGATGACATGGCACACTACCCAGGGTGAGAGCTTGAGACTCTGACCCCCAAAAAATAAAAGTATAAGGGGTGAAGTTATCCATAGCAGAAGGGGTGAAGTCATTTCCACTGGTAAGAATTTGGGCCAAGTGATGAGATCTGAGATGTGGCCTTGAGGTTTCCCTTTTCAGACGGGACCCTCTTGAGTCCTGTGGGCTTCAGCATTTCTCAAGTTTGGCTGAAACAATGGTCTACTAGAGGTTTAGGTCTCCCCTTGTAAATCAATGAAAATACCCAAACAAGTAGCAGTAAGATCAACAGTGAACAGAGTACAGTATGGCAATACCAGATATAATACCAGTATTATATCGAGATTTGGATTCGAGTGGGTCCCATATCCAATGAACAGCTGCCTGAGCTGTGGGACAATCTATTATGAGTGAGTTTTATGAATATGTGTGTCCTAAATCTGGCCCATAGCTTTTATGGGATGGAGACAAGATTGAAAATTTATAAAACATAGGTGAGCAGAGCAAGATGGCCGACTGGAAGCAGGTTCTGAAAGAGGCTCCTGTCCAAAAGGAAAAATAACCTCCAAAAACTGCACAATTAAGCTGAAGACTGGGAGCTTAGCCAAGAGAGAGAAGTGATATCTGCAGGTCACCTCTGCTGAGGCAAGCTGAGACTCCAAGAAAGCAAGCTTCAGGTACAAAATTCATCTGAAAGGAAAGGTGTCCATCCCCTTCCCCAAGAAAGCTGTGGTTTTTCTGTTTCCTTTCTTTTTTTCTCTTTGTTTGCCCCTGCGAGTTTTCTACAGACAAGTGGTGAACTGTGGACCTCTTGTCTCACCCCATGGAAGAGTGCTGTGGGAAGTGGGACCTGCTTCCTCACAGTGACCCTGATGTGTCTCTGAACACTCTCTTGCTAGGCAGAAAAACTGAACTAAAGTTTTCCCCACCATTCTGAACTTATAGTACACCCTTCTCCCCTTACCTGAACGAAGCAGAAGTCTAACCCTCGCCGAGACTGAGAGAGGAGGTTCTTGAGCATTGCCCCCTTCCCTGCCTCCTGGAACAAGTGCCCTACCAGCAAAAGACTCCGGGGGGCTGCAGCCAGCCTCTCTCCCTCCGGCCAGTGATTGCGCAGTCAGTGCTCCATGCCTGAAACCTGCTGAGCTTCCGCAGGTCTGCTCCTGGCCAGGTACTCTGCAGGTGTCTGTGCAGCCCTGAGTGCCCAAGTGCCTGGCCCCCTCAGGCATGCCTCTGGCCAGGGACTCCCCTGTCCACCTCATGGTCCTGCACCTGGCACCTGCAGGGCCTTTGCAGGCCCACCTTCGGCCAGGGACTCCCCCAGTGACTGTGTGGTCCTGTGCTTTGCACCCGCAGGGCCTCTGCTGGCTTGTCCCCACCAGGAACTCACCTGGCGACCTCACGGCCCTGCGCTCCCCACTTGCCGGATCTCCGCAGGCCCACCTTTTGCTAGGAAATCCGCTGGCGACTGCCAGGCCTCCTCAGGCCTGCCCCCAGCCAGGAACTCCCCCGGCTACCATGTGGGCCTTTGCTTGGCACCCGCAGGACCTCCGCAGGCCCACCCCCGGCCAGGAACTCCCCCAGCCACCATGCATACCTGCACACTGAGCATGTCAGGCCTCCCCAGGACCACCTTCTGCCAAGGAGTCCTCCGGTGACCACCAGGCCTCTGCAGGCTGGCCCCTGGCCAGGAACTCCCCTGGCGACCGTGCTTGCCAGGCCTCCACAGGCCTGCCTTCGGCCAGGGATCACGCCGGGGCACTGCCAGGCCTAGCAGGTCGGCCCCTGGCCAGGGACTCCCCTGGAGACTGCATGGGCCTGTGCCTGGCACCCTCAGGGCCTCCGTAGGACTGCCCCCAGCAAGGAACTCCCCTGGTGACCGTGTGGCCTGTGCCCTGAGCTTGTGGGACCTCTGAAGGCCTCCTAGAACTGTGGGCACCTTCCCTTGCCATGCTGCTGGATCAGGGGGTGCCACACTCTGGGGTTGCTCCCACAGGAAGAATTCCCTGGCTGGGGCAGTCCCAGAGGAGTTACACAGGGTCACTCCCTACAAAGTTACAGCAAGAATAGAGTGATCTTGCAGAAGTCTAATCTTGGAGAGACAACTTCCCAACTCTGAGGATGGCCAGAGGCAATGGTGAAAAACAATCAGGGGTGGAATCAGTGGAAAAACTCTGGCAATATGAAAAATCAGAGTAGATCAACTCCTCCAAGGAACGACAAGGCAGACATAGCACAAGATCCCTTGTGTAGGCAAATGGCTGAGATGTCAGAAATTGAATTCAGAATCTGGATAGCAAATAAGATCAGCGGAATGGAGGAAAAGATGGAATTAGAATTTCAAGCAGTATTTCAAAAGATGACCCAAAAGGTGTCTCAAGAATTCAACAAATTCAAAGACAAAATGACCAAAGATTTTGACACATTGAGACAAGAAGTTGCAGCCCTCAAAGATCTGAGAAATACAGTAGAATTCCTCAGTAGCAGAATGGAGCAAGCAGAAGAAAGGATTTCTGACATGGAAGACAAAGCTTTTGAACACTCCCGAACCTCCAAAGAGGAAGAGAAATGGAAGGCAAAAACAGATCACTCTCTCAGAGAGCTCTAGGCTAATTTAAGAAAACCAATATTCACTTCAAAGGGATCCCCGAAAGTGATGAAGCAGCTTCACAATACACAGAGTCTCTTCTTCATGAGATTATGAAAGAGAACTTTCCAGACATGACAAGAGATTCTGAAATTCAGATAGCAGACAGTTTCAGAATGCCAGCACAACTCAACCCGATTAAGACATCCCCCAGACACATCATAATCAATTTCACTAAAGTTAATATGAAGGAGAAAATTCTGAAAGCAGTCACATGTAAGAAAACCATAACCTACAAAGGGAAGAACATTAGAAGAACTGCAGATCTCTCTGCTGAAACATTTCAAGCTAGAAGAGGGTGGTCATCGACTTTTAATCTACTAAAACGAAATAACTTTCAACCCAGGATCCCGTATCCAGCTAAACTGAGTTTCATTTATGATGGAGAAATTAAATACTTTAATGACATCCACATGTTGAAGAAATTTACCATAACTAAACCTGCTCTCCAGGATTTTCTCAGACCTATCTTCCATAATGATCAGTGTAATCCTCCACTACAAAAGTAAACACACTCAGAAACTTTTGATCAAATTCCAACTTACACAGTCACGAAAGGATTAAAAATGTCCACCAGACTTTCAAAAGGCTTATCAATATTCTCAATTAATGTGAATGGGTTAAATTGTCCTCTAAGAGGCACAGGTTGGCTGACTGGATACAAAAACTCAAGCCAGATATCTGTTGAATACAAGAATCTCATCGTGCCTTAAAAGATAAATATAGACTCAAGGTGAAGGGGTGGTCATCTATACTCCAGGCAAATGGAAAGCAGAAAAAAGCAGGTGTCGCAATCCTATTCGCAGATACAATATAGGCTTTAAACCAACCAAAATAAGAAAGGATAAGGATGGACACTTCATATTTGTTAAGGGTACTACTCAATATGATGAGATTTCAATTATCAATATTTATGCACCCAACCAGAATGCGCCTTAATTTATAAGAGAAACTCTAACAGACATGAGCAATTTGGTTACCTCCAGCTCCATAGTAGTCGAAGATTTTAACACCCCTTTAGCAGTGCTGGATAGATCCTCCAAAAAGAAGCTAAGCAAAGAAATCTTAGATTTAAACTTAACCATTCAACTTCTGGATTTAACAGACAACTTCAGAACATTTCATCCCAACAAAACTCAATA